>VZTE01002469.1:111897-178882 GCA_013397775.1 Eulacestoma nigropectus
CAAACCCCGTGGCGAAGGGAAAAGAGAAAAAAAAAAAAAAAAACCGGGCAAAACCCACACGGCAACAGTATCTCTTGTGAGAGGCACTGTGCCGCGTGGCCCCTGACGATCGCTCCGCCAGAAGGAAGTGGCCACCCCCCGCCCCCAACCCTCGCAGCAAATCCTGAGCTGGCTCTCACCCTTGGCGATACACCCAGAGCCAGGGGGTATAAGGGGGGAGGGGGACGTGACCATTCCAGACACAAAAACAGAAACAAAACAAAAAAAATGGATATGGGATAAAAACCATCCCCAAGACACATATCCACCAATTCCTCAACTAGAACAAAGATTGTTTGCTATCCACTCCCAAATATTTTCCTTTGATTGCCAAAAGCTGCTCCACTGACTGCCATGAGATTCTATGGTTAATGAAAAATTGAGCCAGTGAGATGTGCTGCATCCTCAGCTTCAAAAGGCTGTGAAAAAACTCAAATCCATACAAAAGGGTCTCCAAAAGTTCTGAATTAAAAGTTAATTGCAAACACCAACAGGCCAGAAAAAAATTCTCACTGGTTTCTGTAGAGTCAGTGCAGAAATGCAGAAATTCAAGCAGAGCGAAAGGAAAAGGACTAAACCTTACTGCTTCAAATAAAAATATTACCACAGATTCTTTGTAGAAAAATGATGAAACATTCTGTAGGTAGGCAGGGCTCCTTGAGAAAATATAATTTGGGCAGTTGTGGCATAAAAGACCTGATCATTTCAATGTGTTACTTTCAGGGAAGCAGCATACATATCAGTGTCTGGTTCTGGCTCTTCACCTGCATAGAATGATGTGGGCTTTATAATCAAATACTGCCAGCTGAGCCAGTAAGAGTCAAAGACATAATGCTTGTGATATTTGTTTATGTTGCACAAAGTTGCAAAAATAAATAATCTTGATTGTTAAAGAAAAAAATATATTAAGTATATTTCACTGTGCTTCAGTTGATCAGTTCAGATGATCAGTTGAATTAGTAAGATGAGGACCTTTGAAGCAAGAAATATTGCAGATGCTAAATAACTGATTTAAATATGAAGTCAGTAAAGGTTTCCATAAATTCCAATCTATTACGAAAAAATATATTTCTAGTGAATGCTTTACCCTTTCATCTCGTCAAATTCACTGAAAATTTTTCTCGCACCTTTAATTTATGATGCATTTGCTCTGAGGTGTCAAAGACAGTCTGAACTGCTTTAGAGTCAAGAAACAAGGGGGAAAATTAATTTCATTAAACTGCAGGCATCTAAAAGCTAGGTTTTTCTTACCAAGAAAAGCAGACATTTCCTCAGGCTATTCGTAGATGCCTGTGTTAAGCAGATGAATACAAGTTAATGTTTCTGAAAAGAAATTAGGATTAAAGCAGCTTCCTGTCAGTCCTGCATAAAGCAATCCATGGCTTCATCCAGCTCAGCCTCTTATGGATTTTGTGATGAAAAGGAAAAAGAGGGTGTCCCTTGCACATTAGTCTGTGTTCAGACAATTCTCACTGACTGGGCAGTTCTTGTGGAAGTCCCCAATCGATGCACACACAACCAAGATGTTGAATTTTTGGTTAATGAAAAGCCCTAAGCAGCCACAATTCCTTTGCCCACTCAAAGATTCATCTGTGTCCTGAAGCCACCGAAAAGCCCAGTAACAATCCCATTTTATCCAGCTAACTGGGACTGCAATGTACCCACAATACTCAACCTATGTATTACAACTAAGTGACAATTTGCAGTCACAACTAGCCTACTTTAGATGGAAACGTTTCTCCTACACTTACAAATCCATGAGCAGGAAGTGCTTAAAAGCAACCAGTGAGTGCTTAGCCAGTTCAGACTTTCTGAGTAGCTACAACTGCCTCTCCTGTCCTTGGAGTAGCACTGGTAGTGTCATATTTGTTCCTAAATCTTGCTAGAGAATGAATTAAATTTACGACTTAACCAAGCATGAAATTATGTTTTCAATAATAATTCAATAAAAGCCGCATAAGCTGGGAACAATTACATATCTCATTGAAGAATCCAGTATCACCAAAGGTGTCCATTTGAGTCATTAAATAACATGTAATTGCCCATCTACAGTGCACCAGGACAGAAAGCTGATAGCCCAGTCAGCTTCAATGAGCCAACAGAGGATGCAGGTCGTAAAGCTTATTGACTGGGCTCAAAATACCATAAAAAGCCAAAGAAATGTAACTTTCATTTTGCAAAAAACTGCAAAATATATCTCTTTAATGCTTTGTGGACTCCTGCTACCATGGCATATCCTGAGATGAGAACTATCTTTCTCATTCTGGAATTGCTGTTCCAGTTCCCTTCTTGTTTGCAGCCAGTTTCTGTCTGCTCTAATTGTGAGCTGGTTCTCCTGCTCTCTACAGCAGCATCATTCTTTTTCACAGCATTTGATGTGTAGAACTCCCCTTTCTATCTGTCTTCTCATGCTATTAAAAAATGATTGCTGTCACACTTACAGTAATATTTATAAAGTTTGTTGTAATAATTTGACATACTCAATATTTCATCCAGCACAGCTGGTTTATTCTCCCATTACATCCACCAGATGCTGTAATATTGTTCCTAATTTCTGTGTAGAGTGTTCAGTTAAAGGCTGCTGCATGTTCCCACACGAGCAACAGCCTTCCCTCTCCAGCAATCACCTCCACAGGAGTACCAAACCTTCTGAAGATAACAGACGATATCTCGCAGAGGCAGGAAGAAAAGTTCAAGTTTTTCACTCCTCCCAGTAGTTCCTCTTTTTAAGAATCTCTTCAGTTCACTGCACATCACAACGTGATGTGTTATGCACGGCACAGTGGGGCATTAAAAAAAGGACCAACATTACCAGACAAAGGATTTTAGATGTTGAAATAATATGTGGTTTTATAGCTAAAGGGCTTTCAGGAAAAGACTAGTCTAAGTGGAGGAGAAGATATGAGCAAAATCCGTTGGTCAAAAGAATACATAATCCTTTAAATGAGATAATCGGAGATCCCAGAACTAGCTGAGAAAAGATACTGTAACATACCTCATTATTAACTGCATTATCAGAGATCTGGGAATGAAACAGGTTTTCACCCAAAGAATAAAGGAGTTGCAAGTGAAACACTCCTGACTTGTGATGATTTCTGGGTTCTGACCTAGTACCTTTGTTGGGGGTTAGAATTTTTCCTTTTGTTTTTTTCTCTCATGGAATTTTTGTCCCATCTGTTGCTAAGAGACAGTAATGACCAGTACTTAAGAGAGACAAAAAGATGTAGCCAAGAAGGAGGGGGAGGAGTGCAGCTGGCTGCACTATCATAGCAGAGTCATAGCAGAGGGGCATTCTCTTGGGAAGGGCAGAGTTTCGCGGCTGAGCTCAGCTCCTCTCGCTCTCTCGCTCTTGACATCAGAGGAGGACAGTCGAGCTGTTGCTTACTGCAGGGAGAATTCACTGCTGCCACCGAAGCCCAGCTCTGTATTGCTTCTTCCTTACTGTGGATGAGCCTTTGCTCATAAGAGCAGCCGCTGCACTGGGACCTTTTTGACACCTGATCTGACTGGAAAGGACCCTCACCATCTGCTCAGGTGCCTCAGGGGAGAAACCTGGGACCCTGACCCTGTCCCCTTCCTGGAGGGCGCGTCTCCCTGGCTGTGTGCGGCAGCTGCAGCAGAGAGGCCTGGCTGCCCCTACCTAGCTCTGCTGATTTCTGCCACTGCCTCAGGCTTTTTCGCTACACTCTAACCCAGCACCCAGTGTCCACCCGACCCCTGCAGCTCCTGCTGCGGCTGCGGAGTTTTCTGTTGCAGTTTGTTTGCCACCCTGGGGGATGTGCCTGCCTCTGCCGTCCCAGCCGCTGCTCCAAAGTTCCTGCTGCAGCCCATTTTTCACCGTCCAGCCTGCCCGCCATTACCACGTGAGGGAGAAGCAACTGATCTCGCGCCACAGCGCCCCCTGCAGCCGAGGGGGAACCATCGCACCGGCCCTGCCCGTCCGGGAGCCACCAGCGCCCCTGCCGGCTGTGACCGGCACTGCACCAACGGGGAAAGTGCCTGCGGCCGAGAGAAGGCTGCTATTGGGTTTCTGGTTTTTTTGTTGCTGACGTTGTTGCTGACGTTGTTGCTATTTGTTTGCCTTGTTATACACACATGTAAAGCCCCGTATTTTCAAAGCTGTAATGATTTAGAGGGAAGGAGGTAATATTTTCCATTCCAAGGGAGGTTTCTGCCTTTCTTTCAAACCAAGACAACCTTGTAGAGGTTTTCATTAGCACAGCCTTCAATGAACAAACATATTCCGGAGTTCGTGGTGAGGAAGATATTCATAAATGTGTTTCTGATTTTATATTTTTGGCTTATTTTGTAGGGGATGAGGGGTAACCATCAGCAGTCCAGGCAGCCATACACACAACACAACAGTCACTGAGAATGAAGGATTGGTCCTTTCATGAGGATTATTATGCCTTCCCTTGCAGAGGTGAGCATTTATCACGAAAATGGTTTCAGACTTCTCTCTGCTAAGTAATTTCTCCTCTTTCCTTGCACTCTTTTGGGAGAGTAGGAAAAGGAGGTGATGAAGCAACTGGACACATATAAACCTCTTGGCGATATTTGCAGTGATATTCTAAGGGGAACTGAGCAAACCTTCAGCTTCAAACAGCATTTAAAAAACATGACATTTGGAAAAATACCACTCCATACAAATATCCTGCTGTTTGGGCAGAGGTTTCCTCCAAGCCATGGACATGAATGCAGAGATGGCCACGGTGGCTGGCTGAGCTCCACAGCAGCTGTGCAGTGCCAGCTCAGACACCCTGTTTTCCTAACTTAACTGATTCCTCTGCTGGTTCTCTGAGCTGGCTTTGGTACTTCTGAGCAGACTCCTTCGTGCCCCTTTGGCCTGTGAGCCTTCACCATGGAGCTGAGGAGGATTGTGGTTGTGCCCTTGCTCAGGGTAAGTCCCACAGTCCTTCCAGTGTCTTTGCACTGCAGTTTGCAGCAGCTCTCAGAAGGCTTTGTGCTGCTTTACCTCCCTGACTTTCATCACAACTGTAAGGACATAGCATATAATTAATGAGCAAATGCTACAGGATCTTCTAAAGCAAGAAGGAAAACTCCTTAGGGTGAGAGACTCCTTAAGATTTTTATCCAAGCAATGCTACATTTTTATTAATTTATTAACTTCATTTTGCTTATGATGATGAGTCCTCAGTGCTGTGCTCCCTGAAAGATACTGAAAATTATGCATTTCTGCTGGAGAAAACAGCAGCCAAACACTGTTGTGGTGATGTGATCAGTGGCAATCTGCAGGATATGCAATTTCTTCCTTTAATATAAATCTACCTGTGAAATTTCGTTTGTCACTTAACTCCTTAGCTCCTGTCTTCACAGACACTGCTTTTAGTAAGTGCCTATGATTAAATATACTGCAAATAATTCATTATAATAGCAACAAACTGTTTGGGGAAGAGTTTCCTATTTTCCCCACACTAATTCGATTATCTCCTGGCCACTTGCATCCAGCTCTGACAAAGAAGAAATCTCAGTATTTTGTGAAAATTGGCTACAAGAAAAGAGCAAACCAACTTTGTGCTGAGGACCAGGCAGGTAAAACTCCATACTACAGAGTATTATAGAGCTCCTGTTAGCAGCAGTCAACTGGGCAGTCTGCAGGACCATCCACTGGCACAAAGAACTTGGAAATAGCCACAGCATCTTCTGCCTTTGTCTTTTAATGAAGGGATCTGTGGAGTAGTGAAGTGATAATGGGAGACAGAGGCTAAAATGAAAGAAGCTAAAATGAGATTCTGTAGAAAACCATGCCTGCATGATTTCTTCGGCTTATAGAACACTTCGTGTTAACAGAAGACTCATCACAAAAAGGCCTCTCAAAAAATCAAACAAGATACAAAAATCACATGTAGCTAGTTCAAAGACTTGAGAGATTAGGTTGAGACAAATGGGTAGATGGCACAAAATTTTGCATGGTAAGAGGAATATTCTGTCCAAAACTGGCATACATCCCTGTGCTTCCAAACAATATTATTCTGTAAATATACATCTGTAAAGGAAATGTGGTGTAAGCACTGTGAAAAACCTGGATGAAACATCCATCTGGTCATGGGTAGCCAGTGGTTTACTTGCACTGAGAAGGTTTCTAATAGACAAGATGCCAACGTTTTAGGCCTGGAGTTGATATTTAGAGGCTTGGATTTCCTGTTGTGGCTAATGAATCCAAGGATCTCCAATATCACTGTCTTCTGTCCATGCCAAATCCATCTTGGCAGGGAGGTTCTGAGGGCAGAGTTTCTGTCTCCAGCATTCATTATGTCCCTGGGCAACATCAAACCAGGAGGGCTCTTTAACAGTGTTTCTGTGCTTCTAATTGAGCAATACCCAGTAAATAGTCCCATATCTGTCCAACAGGGATTTACATCCCCATCTATCTTCAGGCTACGGAAACCACAGCAGCCCTGTGGTTTTTAGTACCACACTGAAAGAAGAGATCACAAATGTATATCTGCATCATCTGAGTCACTCAAAAATAGCTACTTATGTCCATCACATAAATAATATGCTTTACCAAACTAAACACACAAATACAGTTATTTGGAAGGGCTGTGACAATACCATAAGCACATCTGTAGGATTAAAAATAATTCACATTTTAATCCTTTTTTTTTTTCCCTCAAAGGCTTCTTTGCTCAGTACATTTGAACACTGTTTTGGGTAGAGGTCTTAAATAGTCCTACCTGATACAGGACTAGATGAAATACATAGTTGAGGCTAAATACTTTGTGAAGGCAAAGGATCTCCAAAGGAGCTTTAAAGTGCCTCCTCAGCACAGCTGTGCTGTCATTGGCATAGCCCTGGAAGATGCTGCGATTTAAAGTCATATCTATGATAGGTTTCTCTGCACTCTTTGCAGAGTGGCAGGAAAAGGGGGACTGCAGAAATGTGAGTGCACAGGTTTAATACCATCAGCAGCAGATCACAATGTTGATGTGCTGCCTCCAGCTGCTGGCTGGGGCACAGAAGAAAGGATAAAGGAATAAAGGCTAAAGCCATTTCTTTTTTCTTTTTAAGCATTCGTTTTTAAACATCCACAGAGAGCAAAGAGACACAATTTGTCCTTATTAGCCCTTACCCACTCTTCTCCTTCCCCTTCCTCCTCATCCCAGTGTATATCCCAAATGTATCTCTGTGGCAGCATGACGTATTACTGTGTTCTGTGAAACACCCTCTCCTGCTGAACAGCCTCCCTGAGACAGGTGGCACCGCGTTGTTACAATGAATAAAAATGCAGTACACACTCTTCTTCTATGCAAGCTTACAAGAGAAAACGTTTATTTTCATAATCTTCTTCACACTTTCCAGTTAAAACAAGCTGCCCAATGATTTTTGGCAGTTAAGTTAAACTCTCTTCTCTTATTTTCCCAGCTTAAAAGCTAAAATTTCCATTGTCAGACCCACCCTGGTAGATTGGCTCTGTTTGTTGCTCAGGGACACAAGCAATGACTTGATAAAAAAGCTGGAGGTAAAAATGCTCAGTTCTAATTGATTCAGTTGGAAATTACATAACACAGACAAAGAGTTACTGATTCAAACACATACTAAGTGACACAGGGCTACCACACACCAACAGCACCACTACAAGCTCTGAGTCTCTGTCACTTTCTGTACAGGAACAACACATCCCAAATAAAAAAGGGTACCTGCAAAAGGATTATTTAACCTTTCCAGTTTTCTTATAAGGCCTATTAGCCCCTGTAACACACTGTTATAGTAAGAACAGTTTCTTACCCCCAGTTTATGTACATTTTCCTCCTCTGCTGCAGAATCATCTCCTGATGGTTTCCTTCAGCCTGCTGGATGACATGCAGCTTAAATGTTCCCACTGCTCCACCCTCCAGATCCCAATTAGATGAGGAGCTGCTGATCCACAGATTTGTTTTTGATTATTACATACAGTTCATTGACAACAGTTTTTCAGGTTTTCCCCTTAAGCTCCTTTCTAGCATCTAATCCTAAAATACATAGTTTAATTCTTCCATCTATAAGCAAACTGTGCCTGCTTCAATTTTCAACCATCACAGATTAACAGTTCTGGGAAGAGAAACAATGAACTTGCACTTCTATCCAACACCAAACTGCTACTCAGAATTGGGAATGGCACCTTTTTTACCCTGGCGGCAGTGTCATTTATCTCACAGCAAAACTGACATATGTCTGTCACACAGTACTTGCTCCAGCTGCAAGGCAGAAATCCCTGCTGAGTATCTGGTGATTTCTTGATTTAATCATTTTGGAGGAAAGTGAGGGGAAAAAAAAAAAAAGAACCTTTTCCCTCACTTCCTTAATGGCTACGTCCAATTTGTCAGGAACTGAGGCCCTGACAGCTCCCACTTCACAGCTGCCACCAGCAATCCCTGTGCCTGCTGTTTGCAGAGCTCTTTGGAAAGCTGGATCACCACCTTGCTGCTGCAAACAGCCTCAGCCAAAGTGTGGCACCTGCCCAGATGGGCAGCTGACACCTTACACACATTATCAAGTCCCCGCTGATGTCCTAATCCACACTTACAGAATTCTGGAGCCATTTCAGACACAGGGGATGGCAGCCACATAGCAATGTAGCTACTTAAAGTCCTGAATGGCACCGTCCTAAAGGATGGAGTGACCCTAACAGGTAACCAACAGTTGCCTTCTGAGATGAAAAAGAAATCTCCAATATACAGAAACTGCAGCCTTTTCCCACTGAACTGCAAACACAAACTTGTAAATGCTGAGGTCAGGATTTACCAGGAGGAGAGGGATGTGGATTCTTATTAATTCTGTTTGGCATGGCAAGGGTTTTGCCTCATGAACTGGTGGCAGCTTAACAACAACCCTGGACATGCCTGCACCTTCCCCAGATATCCTGACCTTGATAATATGATTCAAATTCTGTGTAAAAAATAACATAGAACATGCCCATCCATTACAGTGGGCTCTCAGTTAACAACATTTCATTGATACTGTGTCAAAAATACCAACTTTAAGTAACATATTATTATATATTACTACATTTCAATATGTCATACATTTATTAATGTTTGTAGCAAGAAAAAAAAAAAAGAATTGTTTTGAGTCCAGGAAATGTTTTAACAGTGCAAAAATACAAAATTATGTTTCATTTAAAGCATATCATATGAAGAGACTTGCACACCTTCACTATAACAGCAGGATCAGCATGAGGGAAAAAAATCTTCAGCCTTTTTCATACCAGTGACTACAGCCCCAAGTAGAGAATCACGTACACAGACAAGATATATGTTACTTCTGCTTCTGCAAGGCTTGAAATAAATATCTAGGTTTTTAAATAGACCTAAGTGCAGGATGAAATAAATCCAAATAAGATACTATCAATGCAGCGCACGGCATCTATTAGTAAATAGGAAAGGGGCAAGTAAATAGAACAATGTGGGCAAGCTTGAAAATTCCTTTGAATATATCAAACTGTAGCTAGAGGCCACATGCTGCTCCAGTCTTTTTCCTAAGTCTCATCATTATGGACTGAAAAATGGAAAGCAACTTATTGAAATAAACATGAGGAGGAAGAAAGGATGGGCAAGACCTTTGGCTGGGATCTGTTAGCCCAGCTTCAATAACATCTTTAACCTTCTAATGGATCTGCTGCCCAATGTCCAGAAAAGCCGATCCTGTTGACGTTTCTGATTACATCCACTAAGTGCATTTCCAGGGACAGCACACCCACCTTTGCAAGGACACAATGGGCTGCTTTGAATCACTGTGCAACTGCAGCTGAGAGACAGTAACACATGATTTGAAAGGTCCTGCTGCCAAATTGAGATCATATTCTGAGCTCAACACCAGGCTACAGTGCTGTTTGTGGACTGAATCACTCTCCAGGTCTAGGATGTCCCAGGAAATTTCCCTTGGCAGACAAGTGAGCTTGTTTTATGGCACTAGACAAGACTAAATGTCAAGCAGAGTAGTTATACTGGAGCAAAAATCCCTTTATGCTATGAAGAAGCTGCAGAAGTATATTCTTGTGCCTTTTCAGGACTCATTTCATGGGTGATCTGTGTCAGAGACAACCAGAAACTGAGAACACACCAAGATGCCCATCTGAGACCTCACATATTCCAAACTGATGCAATCTCAAGGACAACTGAAGCAATAAGGAAAGAGAGGTCCCAATATGGCGACTCTGAACATGTTTTTCCCTATGCACAATCTACTAACAGCAAAATCTGCAGGTACCTCTGAAATAAAACTCAGCATTTTTTCCCGTTCTAAATTCCATGATGAGGGTGAATAAACAAGTTACTTTAACCTGCTGGTTCCACTACCAGGTCATTCACTAACACATTCCAGAACATGCAGAACTGTAGAAGCATTAGAAACGTTAAACAAATATTTAAGTGGCAATACTATGTTTCATTTTTTATTCATTAAAGTTTTTGATGTTTGCATCAGACTTTTGACTTTCCAAAGCGACCCTAAATCAAAAATCATATTATTAAGACATCTAAAAATTTATCACAAGTCAGTTTACAGATGACATTGATGTCTTATTGCTATCCATTCCTCCTGGACCATTTCTAACAATTCATTTTTTATATTCCTGCAGTGCTGAAATATGGTTCATACCAGTATCTGTCCTTTTAGTAATCACCAAAGCAAAGCTCAGCAGTTGTCATATATTGCACTCTTGAGAAAAATGCTAGTAATACTCTGAATTGATTGAACTGCATGGAATCAGAACTAGCTGGCACAGAAACCATTTAACTGATTTCAATCCATAAATTGCTTTCTCCTACCCTGTTTTAGTTTAGAAGCTACTAAATGTTGCCATTATCTTGTGATGCATAGAATGAACCAATTATTTATAAAGCTATTAATTTAAATAATATGTGCTTGCATTCATTAATGCTCCATATGAGCAGGCAGATGTGTGGATCTTGCTAAGTTACTTCCATTTATGCACACTGAGCTACAGAATAACAGTCCTTGGCCAGCAGACATCAGTTCCTTTTATTTCCCCAGAGGTCAACATCAGGTATAATGTCCTTGCCTGCCTTAAAAATAAAGTAGTTTTAAACAAAACTTTACCTGCTTTAGGCAACAATTTCAGTCCTTGAGTGTTACCTAGAATGACTCATAAGATGTAAGGTCACTGATTTGGCAAGGTTTAATTAATTGGCAGGGATGCACTTGGTGTCTAAAGCAAATGCTGCTGCTCAGCATGTTTTTAGGAGAAAAAGAAAAAAACAGTATGGCCAAGAACTGTAGTTCATTCTTAAAGAATTTTAGAAATGAGGCTTTTGAAATTAAGTCCACAGAGAACCAGGAGACCAAAGACAGATGGGCTACAGAAAGGCAAGGGACAAAATTTGAGGGACCAAAGGCAAAGCTCTTGCAGTGGTGAACTGAGGAAGGAATCCCAGCAAAGGACAAGGTCACTGGGAAGTGGAGTGGTTTGTTCATCCACCACATTCATCCATGACAGGCTGGAAATCCCTGCTTTGGAGATTGAAACCCACGTGCTTCCAGCTTAAATGTAAGATGCTCTGTTGTGCTGATTGCTTTGGTGCTTAAGTGAATCCAAGGCAAAAAGAGCAGAGAAAGTAAAAGGGTGCCGTTCTTTGTGACATGGAGGAGTGTGATTTGCAAATGAATAAGGGTTGGCATTGTTTATCAGAAAGGGCTGTTTATCTGAAACGGGCTGCTTACTAAATTCACTAAAATGGGTAACCAAGAGAGAAAGCTGGGCCTGAGAGAGAACTGGAACCTGGGGAGTTTCCTCAAAAGCAGCATTTCTTCTGGGGAATTTATCTGCATGTAAACTCATTAAATATCTTGTGCTGAGATTCTGGATCTTGAAATCCAATTATCTGTATCAATGACACTCAGGACTTCAGGACCTGAAAAGCCACTTTCTCGGGAAATGGAGAATCACACATACAGAATAACAGCACAACTCAGAATAACATCTGATGGTGCTTGAATTGTAAATGTGTGAACTGATACTGCCCTGCAATCGTTGGGCAGCATAAAAGCAATATATCACTGCTCGCTGCAACCTTATTGCAAAAAACTGGATCAAAGAGGTATAAATATTTGGCAAGCAGCACTGCCATCCCTTTTACTCCTGAATGGAATGGGAAGAATTTTCTTCTCAGCCTCAGACCAGAAGTAACCACTAAGTCACCTGCTGTGTGACAAGCCATAGACTGGGCTTTCTTCCCCTTGTAGGCTACAGGGTAGGAAAACAGTGATGTTGTCCTTCATACCCTCCTGTCAGACCATTTCTTCTCTTTAGGAAAAAGAAAAATATTGCTTTATTTCCAAGCAGTCCAAAAAATTGTAGGAAAGTCTCAATCTGGTTTACTAAAAGGCTTCCACTACTAACACTAGAAAGGGATGTGCTTAAGTGGAAACTTTAGACACAAATTCTGTAATGGAATGGAACAGTTTTGGTCTGCCAAGTTGAGAAGGGAGAACTAAACAGGTAACTGGTTTACAGAAATTAAGCAATGCTCCCCACTAAAAATAAAGCCCAGGGGAAATGAGCGGCAAGGAGTGAAAGGGGTAAGAGGAAGTATTAAGTCAGTGACCATAAATTGGTCTTGGATTCTGTTCCTGTGAATGAGCCACTTCTGTTCCTCGTAAGTTAATCTCCTAAGTGAGGCACACAAAGTAGAAATGTTGCTTTCAAAATTAAATAAATATTTTTCAAACTCATATAAAAACTGAACTTCTAAACTAATAGCAAAAAAATTCGTCAAGAATTTGAAGAAATTGAAGTTTGAAAAACTGAACTATTTCCTTCCATCTTGCTCTCTCTTAGAGCTTGAGTCTTCTCCCATCCCCTTTTCCAAAAGAGGTTTATAATTGTGACTCTGTGTGCAAGTAGCTGTCTCTCTTGTTCACTGTGCATGTAAGCTAGCTTATTATAACTTTGATTTGAAACCACATCAAATCCCTTTTTTATTTATTCATCATTTTTCTTAGGATCAGTTCCATAAAATCCTTTCATGTATAGCATAATCACATTTAAGTCTTGTCTAAGAAATTCCCTGTCTGCCATAGCAATTGGTTCAGAGTGCTGAGAGCTGAAGTGCTTCAGCCCGTATGAAACACACCTCTATTTTTAACATACAAAAAACATTACTGAGGAAGTGAACACAAATACACTACCTGCCAAATCAAATCCTCACTGAAGCCTTAACTATGAACAAAGAATTTTTATTAAGGCATAGAAATTGCAATCTTTTTACTCAAAGGAGAATTTTGATTTAACCGTTTTGGAAACCTCTCTAAGACAAATCACAATAAGAACAAATCCTGTTCTTGTAACATGATAGAAGGTCATCAGTGGCAGTGTTTGTGAGCATGTTAAGAACCTCATTACTGATACAGCATCTCCCACCTTGTCAGTGCCTCCAAATTTTATCAATAATCAGACATTTGCTTCACTCTGAGCTGCTACAAAAACCCAGCTGAATTCCTGGAATTGCTGAACACACTGAATATGCTGAACCTCCTACATTTGACTCACTGACAACTTCCACATTCTTGAATTTCAAGTTTTGTCATTCTGTAATTTATATATAATGTGAAATGTGTAAGCCTTTATGCAGAGTCATTAAAACTCTGAGTTTTGGTTTTTTGGGGGTTTTTTTTGTATCAAAACTAAAAACCTCCACACATTTCTGTTTAAAAAGCAAAATGTATATATTACCCTGAAATTTGGGCCAGAGTTGGAAGCATTACTGTCCTTCAGTAATAACAACACCACCATTACATCACTTCTGTGATGAAGCCCATATCAATTCTTATGTATTTGCACATGTGCCACCAGAACCTCCATGGGAAGTACAGACCAAATTCCTAGAATGTCACGCTGTTTCCAGCGGCCATCTTGTTTGTCATGACAACAAAGGAAGATAAACAATTTTCAAATAACCTTTTGTTGGAGTCCCTGCTTGCTCTGATATTGTAACTCATGGCACCTTTTCACCTGCATCGGTCTGTACCACAGATTGGGTAAGAGACAACTGCCTGCATGGAACAAGCCATAAATACTTTAAAATACCCTTTCAAGCACCCCAACATAAGAAAAGCAACACAAAACCATTATAAACTAATGACTATTGCCAAGACTGCTAATAGGTTCAAGATGTTTTATTTATAAAATAATTTCAGAATTGAAATATCAACCCTTCAGCTGGATAAACAGAATTGACTCATTCAGTTATTTGAGGAGCATCTTTAAAACACACTACACTGTTATTCTGCCTTGGAGCTGCCAGATAAAAGTAAATGCTTTAGAAATATAAAATACAGCAAAGGTTTTTTTTTAAATCTACTAACTCCATTTATTTTGTACACCAGAACAGGACAGACCACCTACCTTTCTTCCCCCTGTGTTTAGGCGAAGAGGAGTTAGGAAGGGATCAAAAATCATATGGCTGGTTTCAATATTGACAGGTGACTGTCTTTTCCCAACAGAGCAAAGATTCCAGGCTGAGTTCACCAAACCCCAAAAGGAGGGCACTGCAAAATATAAGAAAGTGCAAGTTTAAGGGAAGTCTGGAAAGACTGGAGCAGTACATGCCAGGCAGATGGCCAGGTAATTAAACTTGTCAGACTGTCTGCACACACACTTTGAAACTGAAAACAGGCAAATTCATCTTGCATTTGAAATTTAAAACTTCATACACAAAGACCAAAACATATGGTTTCATATAGTTTTGTATCAGGAAAGAAGGTGGGTTGGTTCTTTTCCTCTTAGATATAATCCCAGGTTCAATAATAAACAGCTCCTTTGCTATTACAGAATATTTACTGAGCAATAGGAATGTGACTCACTAGTCCTTATGCTACCTTTGCATATATTCCATGTGTCCTTGGACTGAAACTCTTCCATTCTACTCAACTTTGTAAAAAATACTTAAAATATTTAGGAAAATTCATTAAAACCCACAGAAATGTTGTAAGAGAAACACACACTGTAATACTGGAGAACAGGACTGCTCTCTAGAGGTTCTACCTATTTCTGTTCTGTTCACCCAAATCTTTCTTTAGATAAAGTTTTGATTTAAAAAAAAACTTGTTGGAGAAGTCACACTGTGATGGTGAGGAAAGATTAAGTTCCTTCCCTGGGCATGCAATGGCCTGGAACAAGGAAGAAACCCTGACTGTGGATAAATGGAGTTACTTCCTGCTTTTCCTGACTGGAAAAAAAAATGTGATGTAACTACATATTGCTGCTAATCAGGGAACTGCAGCTGAGGGTCCCATTGGATCTCATCTGCAATTTACAGACAAGATCAACCAGGACTTCTGTTCTGGAGTTTTGTGTAGCAGCTGGAAATTTCACAATCTTGTTGTGAGTTCTTTTGGCTTTAGTTTTTTCTTTTTACATGTTGCTAAAAGTTTTCATAGCCTTTAAGCCTCAAAGCATTCTTCTGATGTCCAAACTGTGTGTGACAAAGCCTCCAAACCCAGACTGGGGAAGGCTGAGGCCTGGGGCAGGACAGGTACTTTGCCTGGTGGGTGGACCTGAAAACAACCCACCTGGGCTATAAAAAGCTTTTTTTGTTGCTGTGGTCAGTTGGATGCAGGACTCTGTAGTGTGAATGTTTGCTCTGGATTGCAGTTTTTGGCTCCTCTGGTGGGAGCCACATAGAATTTTGGCTGGATTTGAACCTCACATTTACATGGGGCTTAATACATTGAGAGGATATTCCTAGGAGGGGAGAAAGGTGGAAAATATGTCTGAGTAGTATAGCCCTAGGAAAAGGGTGATCTTGGTGAGTATTTTCCTAATGTGTTTTATAGAACTCAGTTCTTTTTGCCTTCAAAGTTTGAGTGTATGTAGGTATAAAACTTTGGTTGGGTTAATCTATATTTCATGTCACTTTCCTACAAAATTAGATAAAACTTTCTGGGGAATTCTTAGGTTGCTGCTTGCACAGCAAAACCTCCCTGGGAGTGTCTGTGCAGGAGTCATGGAAAGTGTTTTGCAGCTGTTCAGTATCTGCCTGCTCCGGTAGTTCAGGTGTTATCGTCTACAGATGTTAACTCTTATTACAAAATATCTGAAAACTCAATTTTCAGCTTAAACTTTTTCTTTACTGGTGCTAGCCTGTCTGTGCAGCTACAGGTGCTACAGGTGCAGGTGAATTCTAATAGCCATAATTGATATGGTGCAGCCAGCAGAGCTTAAAGCTGCCTTACATACAGATTTTATGTGACTATGTGCTACTAATACCTTAAATTTGCATTTTTTTTTTTAACACCTGAGACAGACAATCCATTCAGGAACTCCTCTTAGGATGTACTGCATGAAAATCTCAGTGGATGGATGATAGTGGAATGATTCACAACCATGGGAAAGCAATGATCAGGGAATAGCACCCAAAATGGGTGGAACTGCAGGTGCCCATATCAAATTGTGTCAGTAGTCTTTTATTTGAATAACAAAGCCTGTGTGCCACCACCCCAAAGAAGGTCAGATGGAAGGCCCTTAAAATAAGTGAAGCTTTTTTATCTGAAAAATAAATTGGCAGTAGGGTCTTAAAAAGTTTTTTGGCTCCTCTGTTTGCCCTTCCAGTCAATTCCCACTTCCACTCTGGACTAAGAAGCCTAGAGAAGTTCACAGAATATACTAAAAAATAGAGCTAATGCTCTGAAATGGAATAAAATAAGTGTAGTGTAATTAAAACCAAATCAGCTCACCATTACTTGTGCTTTTTCTGAAGAGAAATACCATAGCAGCTCACTTCAGCTTTTGTAAGAGAGAAAATCGCTTTTACACAGATGCCTAAAATAAAAGTTTAGGTTAATTGAGAGAGCCTGGTTTCCCCTGATAAATCCCCCTGTGGTGTTATTTTAAAAAATGAAATAATGAAACTGTAGAGCTGTAGAATCAAGGGGGAAAATATTACAAGGGGAATCTGTTGCTTCAGTGGTTTCTAGTATTACTAAAAAAACCCATTCTGGTCAGAAATATTCCTGGAATTGGTAAAAAACATGTCTTTAGCAAGTTTTTAAAATAAATAAAAAACATAGACAATGGTGAGTGCAATAAAACAGCAAACCAAACAGGTCAGCCCATTATATTCAAGTTGATAATAGTTAAACAATTTATGATGTAACTGGGATTGACCTAGAAAAGCTGCACTGGAAAGGAGCTGCTATGAGGGGATGTTTAATAATGTTATTCCTGTTTCTGACAGGATACCCTGCATTCTGTGCTGTGCCTGTCACAATAGCCTGGAACTTGACGAGAGGGAGCTGCAGAGTTGTGGTGTTGCCCTGCAAAGGTCACAGCTGTCACCAGACATGTGAGTCTGAGCTGAAATCTTTGATTCCTCTCTAAACACCCCAGACTCGAGCTCCAGGACCTCTCCAGTCCTGCTGCTGTTTCTGGGCACACAAAGAGAAAAGTTCCCCACTGCTGCACTTACCCACTGATCAGAGTGACTCTGCCTGTGCTTCAGCCCAGGGTTAATTAAGGATGACTGACTTAGCACTGTACATCTAAGTTAACTAGAGGATGGGGATATTAAGCAATATTAATGTCTGATTACATTTCATTAACATAATTAGTGCTGCTGCTTAGATGCCTAAAGTGATCCAAAAGTATTCAGAACTGTAATAGAAAAATCTAAGAAGGTTCATGTAGGAAACCAAGGCTTAAATTAAGCACAGGTATTGAATTAACTGTTTAGTCTGAAGAAATTAGGTGTATGAATGTAGGAAAACATACAAAAACATACATTATTTTTTATTCCAGCTTAACTAGCAGACAAGGTTCTATTTGGGATTAAGTCATTAATGAAACAGTGTCTCCTTTCCCATAATTATGTTGTATTTCCGTAAAAATCTACTCACGTGTGGAATATGCTACTTTTTTGTGTGTGGCCTCTGAAGCATTTTAGACAGTTCCTGTGCTGTACAGGAGCTACTGTGACTCTAGTTTGCATGCAGGCCACATACCAGCTCAAAATCTGATTTAACAAGGTGCTCCAGCTGCTGGTTATTGTACCCCAAAGCCTGAATATAGCGATTGTGTCATCTCTCCTTCCTCTCTAAATTGCCCTAAACTTGTATCGCTTGGGAGCTGAGTTGTTGCAAACATATTACATGTCATCAGGTTATAAGCGTCTGATCAATGCCTTCAACCTTCTCCTAACAGAAAATTCAGAGTTTATTTCCTCTGTATGCTGGCACACGGTGGACAACAGATTTTTGTGTGTGTGTTATACGGTGAGGCAGATTACTTGTATTATTTCTATTTTGTGCAGGAATCTCTGACATCTTTATTCAGTCTGTATCTTATTGCAGCTGCACTCTTTTCAATTTACTGGGAACAATTTATACTGAGATAGATGAAGATGCTTGAGTATCAGCATGACACAACAGGATGAGAGATTCTGATGGCTTTTACCAAACCTATGCATAACAGCAGTGAAATAAAAGTAGCTAGAACAATAAAGCAAGGATTGAGAGCTCTTCTGGTGATGAGTACCAAGGATTTGCTAAATAAATACAAGCCTCGCCTCTCCAGAGGAAAGCAATGAGGGAATGGTGTCCCAGAAGGATGTCCTTCCATTGGGACAGCAAACTTGCAGATAAGCAGAATGGTGTTGCCTGCAGGGAAGAGTTTGCATTTGTGCTGAGAGGAGCCAGTAGTTTTCCCAGGATGGGAACAGGGGTGTCCTGTGTATGACATCTAAATTGCTTGATTGTAATAAAAAATTATGCTGGACTCGAAGGTCTGGGTCCTGGAAGGGCTGTGGACAAGTATCCAGTGTGAACTGACTGGGTCTGAGCAAGGCAAGGACTCTGCTTTAGCAGCAACTATAGAAGCAACATTTTTTGCATCCAAAAAATGTGTAGATTTGGTGCTTGGGGCCTGGTTTAGTGGTGGGCCTGGTGTGTTGGTTAAGGGCTGGACTCTGACCTCAGAGGTCTTTTCCAACCTTAGTGATTCTATGATTGTATAACAGGTATCCCACTACACTGAACTCAGATCTCTGTAGGAAGGAAAAGCCTTGTGTAGTTGATTTTTGTGCAACCCAGAGAACTAGATAGAAATGAAGAATCTTATTTAAATGGACACCAGAATTAAGGTGTTCTGGGTTGTTCTGAGCCTTTGTTTAAACAGGGAAAAGAAGCCAGAAAACTTCAAATACAGGAAATAAAGGAGGTGGGTGGAAGTAAGGGAGCATCTTTCAAAAAATCCTGTCCAAATAAGAAAAATGGAAAAAGTGATAAACTCTGACCAGTTAAATATAAAACTAAAATAAGACATGCCAGAAGAAGATAGCGAAGAACAATTTTCTAAGGTCTTAAAAGCCACCAGTAACTTTTTTAAGAGTATGAGAAGCAAGGAGACTGGCTGAGTGTATAGGACCAGCTGGTGATTAGGTTGTAAGAGCATCACAGGAAACATTACGTGGTAGTAAAGCTGTATCAGTTCTTTTCCTTACTGCTCACAAAAAGGTGCCAAGGGATGTTCCCATACAGGGGCTTCTTTGTGGGGAATGAATCTGAGAAACTGTCTCAGAATCAAGCATCAGAAAAGTGACTTCTAGTATAAACAGATAAAATGAACAAATTAATTCAGGTCAGACAGAACTCTAGGATGAATACCACAGTGATGTGAACTGCCAAAATCCTTACTTAAAACCTGCACCAGGCTTGGAGAGACAAAAAGTGGCAAATGTGATCCAATTTTTATGGTGTTTATTTTTATAGATGCTTGTTTTTCCCAAGGTATCTGCTACTGATCCCTGTCAATGACAAGAGGTGGAGTCTAGGCAAGACAGTCAGGTTATTTCTGGTTTACTGCACCAAGCCTGTAACTTCCTCTTTGAAGTCTGCTCAACTTCCAAGAGCACAGATTCTCTGAATTTAAGTTTCTCCAGAGTTCATGAATTTAAATGAAAGGTGTCAACTTATCCATGCAGCCCATCTTTGTTTATATTTTTAAGCCTTAGCACTGGCCCTGGCAATGGCATAAAACACCATCAGATTGTACTTGTGCAGTGATTATTCTTGCTCTGTGTAATTACTGGTCCCTCAGATAAAACCTCAAGCTACTTTACTGAGGCTGGGAATTGGAACCACAGAGAGAATCAGTAATCTATGTACATCAATAAAGCAGTCCATTAATTATTTCCACCTACTCAGCTTGAAGAAAATTATCATACTAATGCCTCTGGATAACCACATGACCTGCTCTGCCTCTACATAAAAGCCAAAAGTAAAGTCATGAAGGCATTGAGAAATAAATCAGGGACACCAAAGAAATGACAGAGTACAGAATGGCATTCATCTCACTAATTGGTCACAGAAATCTCCAGACTGCGGTAATATTAGACAGTAACACAATGGCTTCATATTTGAGAACTGAAAGTATTCTGATTTCTTTTTAAGCAGCAAAGGGTTGATAGCTGAAATATATCCTCCAGAGTAAGACAGCATTGCCATTATTCAAAAGACAGTAAAAAATTTAAAGATTTTCATCACTACATCTTGAAACATATAAAAAATTTAAATTTTGAAGAAGTCCAGCAGCATCATATTACATAATGCTAATTCCATACTCATAATTCCATACTGGTCTGTTCAAATGTCATCTTCCCTCTTTAGGAAGGATTCTCAATGACAAGAAAAGTTCAACCACTGCACTGGTTAAATGAGAGATAACAGAAAACTGGAAGGGGGAAATGAGGATTTAAGATTCTGGAAAGATACTGTCTTTTAAAAAGTGGTAATTTTCTGCTATGCCTTTAAGAGAGACATCATGCAATGCCCTCTTCAATTTACCTTTTAAATTATAGCTGCTTATTTATGCCTAATTAAGCATTTTCTTAAATTAAGAGTATTACCTGGAAAAAAAGTATTTAGCAATCACAATTAGTGACCTCTGGCCCTGCAAAGCTTTTGCTTATTTTTATCTACACATTTGGGATACAAGTGTAGGATACGGTATCAATCCTTTCATTACAGTGATTAAACCAGACTGATTCACTTCTACAAATTATGCTAATCTTGGGGTAAAGAGTAGTTATACAACAGTATGTAATTACATTTTTCTCTGCCACACTGTGCTGAGTTCACACATACTAAAGCTATACAATCAAACACTACTTTAATGCTTTTGAAAAATACAGGCCAGCTGCTTATAAAGGTGTTTACAGATGCTTTTCATATTGTCTTTTCTCTTTTGCATTATCCATATGGCAGGAGTAGGAAGGGGCACCCATAGGGAGAGGTATATCCAGGTCCATAACTAAGCAGCTAACAATGTTCTAGGGCCAGGGTTACTAAAGTTCTGAAAAGAGAATGTGTTTCTCTCTCATTCTAGTCAACAAGATACTACAGTCTTGGGGGAAATGGGTTTTTCCATGGAATGTGAGTGGAGTTCCTGCTGAACTGAAAGATTCCTAAAAGATTCAGCACAACTATGGCAAAAAATGAAAATGAAAACAAATTAAAGAACAGTTTGATTTAAAGGTTAAGAAGCAACTGGGATGTTTAGTGGAGCTGGTACAGATTGCTCATTAAGGTTGTCAGTCTTGGGTAAGGAAAATCCTTCTTGGCAAATGACTAAAAATGAGAAAGGGGAGGGGAGGAAGGCAGCATCCTCTCCTTCTTTTCTATCCCCAGTTCCTGTGGGCTGGGTCTGTGCCCTGCCTGCCTTTGAGTGGGACACTGGGCTCCCTTCTTCTGCCTACCAATGCCTGAGGTGTGGGTATGACTAACGAGCTGCTATCAGTTACTGCCACTCAGCTGGTAATTTCTAACCAGGTCTGGTTAGAACCATCAATCATTGCCAGGGTCCAACAGATTTCCCTTGAACCAGGCACAGTCGCAACTGAGAGCATTTCCCTGACACTCATTGTAATTTGTGGGGTGGAAAAGGGGGAGACTTTGGCCTGGGGTTGAAGCGTAGACTGAAAGGGAAAAAGATGAAATGCAAAAAAAAGCTGTGATGGTTGTTCTGGACTTGAAATGGGGCTTTGCATTAAAATGCAGGAAACAGATTTTGAGCTATCCTATGATCTCTAATCTTTCCTCTTCATGTTCTTAATCTTTGGGTTTTCTGTGGCTCATGCTGTAAAACTGGGGACTATGGCTATGCTGTTAAAATGAGTGACTGTTCTGAGGCAGGATGAGTGAGATGTAAGACTTTAAAGAAGATCCAGTAGAAAGGGAAAGAAAGCCTCAAATAGATGAAATCAAATTGAAAAAGTTGTTCAGAGAAAAGTAATTTGGAACTTGTTGTTTTAAGGGAAAAGACTGCTTATCCAGCAGATACCTTGAGCTCTGTTCTGTAGATTCAGCTTTATTTTAATGTCTTTGGGATACTATTGATCCTTCTGCTGAAAAATAGAAATGAAAGTAGGAACATAAAAAATAACAAAAGACAGCATTTTTATTCTATCAAAAGTGCTTTTTCTGGGTATCCCAGTGCCTCACAGTATACTGTTCATAAAATAACCATAACTCCCAGGTAGTAAGTTGGAATTTAACTATTTATTGCCAAATTCAGCGTATGCCTGCTGGTGCTTCCTTTATTAGGGTGGGTTTAATAAGCATCTCATTCAGGAACTGCAGGGTATTAGGGGATTCAGTTTGGAGAAGGCAGGTGTGAGGGGCAGGTGTAAGGAGCACTCAGAAGGAGTTAACCAGTCCCATTCTCCAAGGCATTTGTATGTGTGACAGCAACCCTTCAAGAATTGCTTGTAGCTCTGCACTATACTGGCTTCCCACAAGACTCCTGCAGTTAATGACAGTCAGGGAAGGCAGAAATGTCCAGACTTTGCTGACTTGCAAAGACAAGTGAGGAGCTAGCACAGAGTTCAGCACTGAGTGCTGCAGTTTGTATCTGTAATGACAGTTCAAGACAGGAACAGTGATGTTCTCTGCTCTGGTGTTTAATCAGATTTCCCTGACCTCATCCCACAGGGCTCTGGCTCTGCCTGGGGATGCTGCTTCTGTAGTGAGATTACCAAAACTCTGTAACTTCAATTATTCTTGGAAAGGCCAGAAGTGAGCACAGCTGACTTGATGCAGTTACTCACAGGCTGGAAAAAATGTTGTCTGGGCAATTCTGATCTCTTAGAAGTCTGATCCTGGTGCTGCCAAGCCACAACTCTAAACAGAGCCATTACTACAAAATATTTTGGAATGGAAAGAAACCTTGGCTTCCCCTCAATGGCCACATCAAGCTATTCAGCTAACTGCTGTCCAGTGATTGATCTTTCACTGAGTGATCCATTTTCCTTTGTGTGGTGAAGACTCTGAAGGTCTGATATTTCTGCTGGGGCAGAATCCAGTCCCTGCTTCCCTGACAACCTGTTGTATACACAGTATGTGGCACCCAGCCCCTGTAGACAGGCTGCTGAACACAGCAACCAGCTTAATCCTTATCTAAGAAAACTTCCATGTTCATGGAGAATCCAGATCTCTTGTACCCAGAGATTAATTTGAAATACTTTTCTGTATTTCTCTGTGTACAACAGGCAGAAGCACAAAAGGCTTTGTGATCCCTCTCACTTGGGATGAACCTGGTTTTACGGGAGTCCCAATAACTAAGGAGCCTGTACGGAAGTCTCACTTCTGTTCTCTCTTCCTCCTGAGCAATGTTTGTATCTTGCAGGTCTCTAAAGCATCTGACAAACTCTTTGCACAGGAATTACTCTCTGGGATCTAATGGGATAGCTGAGTGCAAGAGTATTTCTTGCTTCATGCCACATTGTCTGATGTCTGTATTCTGGACTAATACACTGCCTAGGAAATAGAACTGTTTCTTACCCAAGAAGTTCCTGCATCACTAATCAGCTGAATGTCAGATGGTCACTAAGGTCATTATTTACCTAATTTTCAGAAAGGCTGAAATGTGTTGTCTGAATTCTCTGAAATCAGGTGAAAGTAAGGGAAGATAGGAAAGGATGCACTTTTTTTGAAAAAAATGGGCCTATTACATAATCTTAAAAGTCTGTCAGTGGGGTGACTAGTCCACAAAAATTGTTTATAAACAACATAAATACTGAATAACTTCTTAAAGAGGAAAGAAACTGCACTGCTGCAAAGCTATCTGTAAATCCCCTGCAAACTAGAGAATAAATGAAATTATTCGCCTTCACCAAATAGCTAAAATGTGACACATAGATGGGAAGACATCTCACATTACATATAAAACTACTCTTTGAGCTCCAAACCTGCTTCTGCTCGTTAGAGCTGTTCAGGTGGGTCTGTCCATGGCCCTCTTGGCTTTTCTAGAAAATGCAAGGCAAATACTACATGCTTACTCATGTTTGACATGCTATTCAAGTAAGTTTTCTGCTTTTAATCCTTTATGAACTTGCCAACATCAGAAAATCCTCTACCATTAGATTAATTGCCATATGTGATGCTCAAGTATACTGCAGGTTTTTTATTGACAAGGTCACCTTTCAAACCTTTAGGTCCATTAATGCATTCAGTTTTGAATTATGCTTTGAATCCGAGCTTCCAACAAACTTGCTGATCTTGCTGAGGCTGCTTTTGGACAGAGATACAGCAAATGCTGCTTTCTGCTGTCCGTGAGGAAACATTCTGGAAATATATTTGTTTTCACAAGGCTATGAAGGTTCTTAAATACTGACCTAAATGCGTATTTAATGACAGTACTAAGTGTGTTTTCATTTACTTTGAAATTTCTGTCTTGGCAGTTGAACACAAAAGGATGTTATGTAGCTCTCCCATGGGACAGGAGAAATGGGAAGGTTCCCAAGCTGGTTTTGTCTGAAAACAAACCAACCAAACCCTTCCAAAATCCCTCCAACCCCCCCCAGAAGTAGAATGGAGGTGGGGAAGGAAGCAAATAAATACTTTAGGCATCGTTTGGGAGTGGAGAAAGGGAGGAGAGTACTGGATGTGATGGGACAGTGCAAGCAAGGCACTGAGGTGAGGAGGGCATGACTGACCCACTGCTATCCCCATACCCTTTAGAAAAAATTATCACGTGCAAATTTCAACAGCAAGATTCAGACTGTAGAGCAGAAATTCATATTGAACTTAGCACAGATTACAGATTTTGATTTCTACTCTAACATCCTTTTTCTGTCTAAATTTTAAACCCAGCCTCTGCAAAAACCAGGTAAAAGTGTACATGTTTCTATCTACCTTTAGTTCCATTACAGGGACTAGATCTTGAGTGCTAAGAAATTGTAGTAGGTAAGACCGGAACATGAATGATTTTTTATTTTTCATGCTTGAATTTAAGAAAAGGCCTTTTCAAGTTCTCTTATTAAATAAGAAGTGCTGAGTTAAACCACGCCAAGCTACTGCCTTAACTATTCCACCAAAAATTAGCCAGGAGAGGGCAGATCATGTGCTCTTAAGTGGTTTGTGTGTTGTGCCAGGGCTCTGAAATGGGCAGGACCTGCTTTGTGCTTCCCCTGAGTGCAGGGTCTGCAGTCTCCTTGGAAATGGCTCGTGGTGGGGTGGATGGGGGAGAACAGGCCACAGGTGACACAAAGGAGCCAGAGCAGGACAACATTGGCAGCTGTGCCCTAAAGCAGGGCTGAGCATCAGGGCTGAGAGCAGACCCTCAGGATAGGCTGCTCAAGGGATGGCTTGAACACAGCTCAAGGAGGCTGTAGGTGTGAGCCAAAGGACCAGAACAGCACAACTCACAGCAGCAACCGAGTCACAAGATCAACTCTGCTCTGAGTGCAGCAGCAGGAATGGATGCAGGGAACAGTCAAGGAGTGGATGCTCTCTCTTGGATGTAAGACAGGATTTGGGAATGTGCTGCTGTGCTGCCCTCAGTGCATGAAAACACCCTGACATAGGAGTAACTGAGCTGTGGATATCAGGTGTGTGCTCAAGTTTAGCTCAAACAGCACTGCAAGCAGAACCCTCTATTATTTCCAACTAGCAACCTCAAAAACTCTGACTGAAAAGCTGTTTTAGCACAGCAGTGATCGTTCCAGGGCCCTCCTTATCCAGCTGTTTCCCTAACCTGTGGATTGCGCTGTCTGCACGGCTCAGTGTCAATCACATGGCATCACAAAAAATGCTGCTCTTCTGACCAGTGCTGGCAGGAGGCCTGAGTTTGTAAGGCAATAACCATGTGACGTTTTCTTTCTGTGGCTTGTAAGGACTTATTTCAGCTTGTGAAAAGTGCCAGTAGCCAGCTGTTTATGTGAGAAATACAGCATCTTTTGAGCTGCAAGGTAACTTCTCCACCTCAACATCTCAGCAGCACCCAACATCCTCCAGCAGTGCACTGGGACACTGGTCAGAGAGGCAACGCCCAGATGTGGAATCCTAAAATCTCTTGGAGGCACAAAGAGCACAATCTACTCTCTCTCTCTCTGTGTCACAGAAGGCCCATAGCTCTGGAACACTCCTGACAGCCCACTCCTGCCAGAAACTGCATCAGCTCAGAAGGAATGAGCATCAATTGCTTCCAAGGGAGATGTGTAGAAGATAATGGATGTTGCCTTTTTGGCAGCCAAGATTCACTGTAAGATAGTGCCTTGAAGGCTTTATTAATTGTAACCTTCACACAGAACTGAATATATCTTATTTTGTGGATACAGCATTTGATGGTCTTTCAGCAGTAGAAGAATAAAATCACACCTGCTGTATGAAAAGAGGTTTAGGAAGAAAAGTGTTAAATGGTTACATCCAGATTGATTAGAAAATTTATAACTATGTACATGGAAAAGACTGCAAAGATGTCAAGAACCTTATGGACCCAAGCTTCTAAATAAACTCTGTAATTTATTATGAATATCAAATACACCAAGTAATAAAAAAAATTGCCTAGAGGCAAAATCTGTAGCTTCATAATCACTGAAAATATAAATTTTAGTTGACCTCAGTGTCACAGGCTAGTATTTTTAGAAATCAAAATATGAGCCGAATAATCCCGAAAACAGAACTAAGTGAACTAGTTCATGGTAATTCCTTAGACTTTGGAACTACTAACTCTCAACTGTTCCTACATACTTTTTTATTAAGAAAAAAATTATTTTGATTTTTTGGTTTTAATTTGAATTAGTGGAATAAACCTACAGTTTCTCTGCAATTGCCAAAGGGCTGTTCAGAACAAACTGGTCCCATACACTGACCAGTACCTTCCATCAGTGCACCAGTCTGGTTTTAACACGAGCAAAAAATAAAAGTGCTCATTTTTAAACACAAACTGTATTAACTGACCCAAATAAATTTAGTGTTAGTTGACGTCATTTCCGTTTGCGCTCTCAGTGAAACGGAGAACACAGACTCTTACTCATGGCCACAGTGTTTATTTTTCTGTAAGAGCCTGGTGTGTTTCAGGTATCTGGCAATGTGATTTATTTTTATTATTTATACATTTCTAGTAGAAGTAATATCCAGAAGGCTTAGTAAGTACAGATTAGCTCTGTTTAGTGTTCTTACTTCTGTTTAAACTTCTAACACAAAGCTACCAAAGGCAGTAATCATAAATCCCATTAAAACCGCCATATGCAAATTCACTACAGGTGTTTACTATCAAGAGATTTTTTCAGTATGACCTGTCCAAAGAAAACTGAACATCAGTCTTGATGACAACAAAATTGTGGTTTTTTGATTTATTTAGCCAAGTTTCAGCACTGCCCCAGCCAGAGAGGAAATGGAATGAATTTTTGAGATTGTTGGGACAAAGAGAACTTTTAAGAAAAGTTTTCCATCTTGATCTGTGACAATACATACAATAACTTTTTGATCTGAGCTTTAAGAAAGGTATTTTAAGAAGTTCCTACCCTGCTTTTCAAACAGCTGTAGAAATGTTGCTGAGCTAGAGTGGTACACACAGAAATAAAATCCCTCTTGGCCTGAAGTCATTTTAGCAGAAGAGCAGCAGGAGTTTAGCAACTATAAACCACATGTAGTGACTAAAACTTGCTCCACTCTGCTTTTCTTTAACAGAAGAGAATGAACATGGTATGAGGAAAATTGAATGTGCTTATTTCAGAAATATTTTCAAAGTAGAAAGCTAAACGTGAATCACAAAACCTTAGCAAAACAAATACTCTCATGGCTGTTATTAGCTGCACTATTTTCCTAAAGTCTGGACTGTACTACCCAAAGTTTCCTCGGCAATTTAACTTTTGTGCGAGAGGAACGGGGCAAAGTCTGAGTCCCTCAGGCAGGCAATTGCCATTGGAGGCTTCACCTCCATCAACAGTGATGCCTTTTCTTTGTTCTGCACTATTTGCTGTTGTCAGCTGAGGTAACAGATATATCTATTATGCTGCCAAAGAAAATCAGCAGAGCAATAGAATGACAATTCCTGGACCACTTACAACCAGCCTGCTCTGAGAAGTATCAAATTAGTTTCTTTAGCATTAACTGTGGCAAATTTAATAGAAGAAATGGTCTTTATACATCATTTCTTGGGATTTGGCCCAGTGATTTGCTTGTCAGTCTTATGATGTGAAATAATACTTACTGCTGTATTTGCGTGCGAGTTATTTCAGAAACTTCACAAGGCCAGGTGTTCTTGTTACACCATTGATTTGCTATGATTGTGATTTTTAGTAATAATCACTCCTTTAAAACATTCAGCCTCAGCACATCATAAGTTTGAAAAATCTTAAAAGCTTTAGAAGGAAACAATACAATTTTAGTGCTTACAGCTAAGTGCTTCTCTGAAGCACAGATTCTGAATACACAGCACTTACCAAAAGATACTAAATAAGCTATCCACATCTAATTTCAAATTTATGCCTGATATCTCTTACAATCCTTGAAATTCCCCCTTTAACTTCCACGTTTCATGCATGTTCTGGTTTTGCTGTGTAGCATATAATAAAATCAAAGTGGGTACAACCTTTTAAACAGAGGGGATAATTTCAGGTGTCTGAGGAAGAAAATCTGGTTTTGTTCACACAATTGACTTGGCCCATTTTCACTGTCTCTTCCTTCAAAAAATACACTCCCAATCTGCAAGAAATAAAACTCCATAAACTGTAACCTCTGGGAAATTTCTTCTCTGATACCATCTGAAGCCACTTCTGCTGGTGGAAGGATTTTTGCAATGCAAATTAAATCAAAAGTTCTTATGAAATGTTGTCTGGATAGAGCAGTTCAGACGGACTGACTAATCCTCCAGTCTCCAGCACTCATCACAGACCTGCCTGGGCATCTCCACAGATGGAAGTGATTAGGGAGCCTCCAGTTCTAGAAATTTCTTTGAAAAAGTAGGAAGCAGAGTTTTTGCAGCCTAGTGAGGTTTCTTTAAGGTCTCTTTTTCCCTGAGGTAACACTTATAACTCCTTAAAAGCCTGAAAACACACTGTAACTCATTAAGCAGTTGAGCCTCATTTTCTGCACTCGTAACAAACAGATCAACTTCCAAGGCAACTGCTGCTCTCCTCAGGCTGAGGCTGCATTAGGCTTACAATCAAAGCAGGTGTTAACAGTATTAAAAACCCTGCATATTTTGGTGGATTCAGTCTTCTCCTAGGAATTATTCCTGATGTGGATGTTAGAGGTGGCTCTTCCACACGTGTGACTGGTCCACTTCTACCTGCTCAGGAGCTGCACTTTCTGGTAAAATCATGGTTGGTCCCTCTCCAAGCAGGAGAAGGGGCTTCTCCTCAAATATTTTGCTGGAAGTTTTGTTCAACCTCAGGTAAAACCACCTGGATTGTAAATCCTAGACCTTGGGATCCCTGAAAACTTACTTGGGTACTACAAACCCTGTGGACAATCAACCAATAAGAAAATCACCTAATGAGGACACCCAAACTTAGGAGAAGATAATTGTCATGTCCCACCAGATCCCTGTCACAAAGTGCTTTTAGGTAACAGTTAAGATTTAGGATGATTACTGCAACTTGCTAGCATGAATACCAAACCCTCCTTAATTTGAGATATACAGCATATTCTTATTTGGTTTATTTTTAAACTGAGTATTCTATATTTAACTTCTTTTTGTAGTCTGAGGTGCAAGAAAATTTGATTGTAGCAAACCATCTATTAGGTGAGTTTTGGTGCCTTACCTTGATGTCCGATGTCACCTTGTCTTGTTCTGTCTGCTCTCATATTTCTATACTCATCTCTTTCCTAACTTAGCTGTCTGAAGCAGTATCTGACAGGATGCTCCATGGTTCACATTTAATAACCCGTAAGTTAAAAATTCCTCACAATATAGAAGTGTGGAAACTCAGAAATACATTTAGCTTCTTCATCTGCACACACACATCCTCATATTTTGTCATGAATGAGGTTTAATTAAATACATTGAAACTCCTGAGTTTATCAGAATTTTAAAAATTCTTCCTTCTTTTTTCTAGTTCTTGTTATCCCTTATACATTAGCATTTCTAAACTGTATAGAAATCTTATAAAATTTTGCATTAGAAAACAAATTCCTAAATTGGCAGTGCTTGTTCTGTGGACACTGAAAAGCTTTAGTAGAGGGATTTTTCAGCTTTCTGCAGCATTCTGTGAGAACTCTGTGTCTCTCACAAAAACTATGCAAAACACTGCTATGGGTTTTTGTAAACTAATTCTTCATCTTTGCACCTGCTGTTGTTCAGTGAGTGTTGTTATGGTACACTGAGGAAAATATTTTGAAATGGGTGTTGTATAGCCTCCACCAATCATTCTAGGAGGTGGCTAACCAAGGGACCAATAGTACTATGCTACTCTTGCAAACCAAGTTACATAAACCGATTTATAATTAATTAAATAAGCCATTTTCTCCGGATCTTGGTTGTGTAGTTTCTCACCGTCCCAGGTACAACAGCGACACTTGTTCTGGCCGCTGACTGTACAGGACCATGTGGCAGTGAGTACAATAAACAGGTTTAAAATTAAGTAAGCTTCTTTCCACTCTTAAATGATACCCATATTTTGGACTTAGACTTAACCTTAAATAAAACATAAGTTTAAGGCAGCTTCCCTGAAATTCTGCTATGAGATAAAATCCAAACCTTAGAGCCAAACACCAACCACAGTTCTTAAGAAAGAAAAAGATGCCAAGCTTCACAAGCCTATTTCTAATTATCAGTTTTACCATTTGCCTTGACTTTTCCAGAAGGAAAATAGTCATTTCTAGTTCTTCTGTTTCTAATCCCTGAATCTGGGCATCTCTGAAGGGTGATCATCCCCTCTTAGATGCTGACAGAATTCATCATTTTCATCTGCCTGTTCTTCACCGTGCACATCCTGCGTGTTAAAATTAACACCAACACTGGCTTGTCCCTTCAACACTAACATGCAAACCTGTCACTTCTTCCCATCAAGATACATTTGCTCTTTTCAAAATACCTTCAAGCTGACGACTAATTCTCCAGTCCTTGACTTCATAGGCAGTATAAAATTTTAAATGGTAATTGAGTCATCTTTTGATGGGCTGAAAGGGAGAGCAGAATATGATGTTGCCAACAGCGTGCTGTTTGCTCAGCAGTAAAGTTTATGGAGTAATGCTTTATTCAGACAAATTATTAGGTTCAGTACAGGTGGTAGCTGGATGACACACAGTCATGATGTACAGAAAATCCATACCCATTATCTGGCAGCGTCTTCTCGCCATGAGAGCTGTGAATTTACAGCTGGAGCTCTGGCCAACAGTGACATTCAGCACAGAGCCTGTGTCACTCTCTGTGTGCAGGGCAGAAAACTCACAAGCAGAAAAGGTTGTCAGGAGGATCTATTAATTTCTTTTTTCTTTTTTTACTATTAAAACTTCTGACATATTTTTTTTCTTGACAATTACTAGCAGGACTACACATGGGGGAAGAAGACAGTTTTCTAATGTCCCCTCAGTGCAAGCACCATATTTTCTTCTGCTACAGTGAATTGTATGAGCTCCTTATTCTGCTGTTTTTAAACTGAGCCTGTCCCTGTCATTCATAAGTCAATAGTGCTGTATTTGCTGCCATGTTTTTATCTCATTGACAAACACAGCCACTGCACAGAAACATCCTGGTGCAGCCCATTCATAACCAACTCTTCCGTTTCCATTTTGCAACACTCCTTGCACCAGCACTTTCACATCATGGGTTGTCTGCTGATTTTCTTGATCAATTTTTTATTTTCAACATCACCAAAAGTGCCTGAAACTTAGAAAATTATTTAGAAAGTGGTTCTTCTTCTGTTAAATGGCTGAAAGCCTGAGTGCCTCTTTATTAGTCTAAACCAGATTTTGGGTGGACACTGTAATTTTCCTTTTAGATGGTCTTTGTATCTTCTATTTTGAATAGAAAGCAAAAGGATAAAGTAGGATTTCAACTTTATAGCAGATTCAAACTGTTTCTCCAATGTGGACATAGCTCATTTTATTCTCCTTTAAGACAGAAACTTTTACCACCTGCAAAGCGTTTGCACCCCTGAACCCCTGCTGAACCCCTGAAAATCTGCAACCCTTGTACAGGTTCTGATGAGGACATGGGGTCAGGAAATATTTGTCAACTTAGCATTTCATTTGCTGCTGCTAACACTCCTACCAAAACATGGTAAAGGACAAATATTAACTGCAAGGAACAGGTTCTGAACTGGTGAGGCTCTGGTCAGATTAATGGAGTTATGCTGACTTTATTAAGAGGTGAGAGTTTGATTCTCCGCTATTTTCTGTTTCTAAAATATAGCCAACTTAGCCTTAACCTCTAATATTTTTGGATGAATTGCTAAATCCTCAGATGGCACTACTTGCTGAACATACAGCATAAATAGCATTCCTCCTTATGCAGTTCTTGACTGACCCAGTTTCTCTGTTCTTCTGAGAAATTCTGGCTGCTGTCTCTTGCTTTCATGTATTGTGCTGCATTCTCTAATCCTCACTTGTCCTCAAGAGATTTGATACCAAGTACAGGGCTACAACTCGCAAAAGAATGACGCCACTTCCAATTCAGCCTCCACTGGTTTCACCTGATGGATTGAGGAACTGGATGGTTATGACACCTTTGATTCCTTGGATTTCACATACTCCAGGTGACAGGAATAGTATCAAAAAGCCAAGGTAAAAGGGGCAATCTGTTCAGGTGGAATACAGTCAAGTGTGACTTGCACATGCTTTTCTGTCCCCCCAAAAGAGGTTTCTGAATGTTCTACAATTCTAAATTACTTTTCAACAAAATTACCCTCAAATTCATGTTGTGGACTCCTGAACTCTCAGGCCCTTGGCTGGACCCAAAACCTGTAACTGACATCTTCATTTCTCTTCTTCTGGTAAGATAAGAAAGAAATATATAAAAAAGCATGCTGTTCCGCCTTTTCTCTGTAATGTCATTTATCTTGCTGTGATTCTTATGACAGCTTGTAATGCTTCCAGAACTTGCATTTCAAAGCACTTTTCAAATCTCCTTTTGGATGCCAGAGTCTGGCCTCAATTCACCCAGCTGAAAAGTAGCCAAGGGTTTTGAGGAGCAGCAGAGATTTATTTCAGAAGAGTTAAAGGTGGAATAAGCGGTGTCCAGCTGCCTGCCTTCCCCTTCAGCAGTTCTTAAGGTTGGGCTTAGCTCTTCCAAAGCCTCCTCGGTGAGGGTGGCCACAGGATGGGATATAATGGCAAAGCACCATTCTCTCAGCTTCTGCTGAGGAAGGTTTATCAGCTTCTGAGAATCAAATCCCTCAACGGCAGAAAGGAAAATACTTTAGAAACCTTCACCGTCCCTTCTCTCTTCCTGGAGGGAGAGAAGGCACAAGGAATACAAGCAAAGGAAGTGGCACAATCAGGGCTATTCATGGGAACTGAGGGTGAGATCTGTGTTACACATAGGAAAACAGAGACCGCAATAGAAATGTTCTTTAGAACCAAAACAGAAATTAATTTAGCGTCTATCCTTTTCAGACTAGTAGAAATTCTGCTGTGGCAATCCATGTATCTGATTAAAGTCATTATTTAAAATATTGGGAGGGTTGAAAACACATGGATACATCCCTTAAAGTTATTGCTCAATAACTTGGATGATACTAAAGACGTCATCAAGGAAGGGGTAAGAAATTTAACTTGTTCTACCACTGTACAGTAATTAAACTGTTTAGTGCAGAGATCAGCATAAATAAGGAATTAGCAAACAATGCTGTGAGTAGAGGATAATTTGTAGTATCAGCACATTGATGCACTGGGCTCAGACACTGTAATTTGACTGGCAGCACTTTATTAAGTTTTGGCAGCATTTAAGCAGACAGAGAGTGCTGTGATGAAGCTCAAGCACATTAATCCAAGCTCCAACTCTCGTTAATACTGATGAGTGAAGGCAGTTAATTGAATTATGTATGAAGTACTGCTGATTAAATATTTCACTCCTTGCTATAGAATTAACTCTGCTTTATTAACAGCCACTGTTGTCTCTACTAGTGAATGTCAGAGGGACCTTTTCTCAGCTATCCACTTTCATTTTTTCTAACCATCTGCTCAGGTTGCTTATCTATGTACACATCTATTCGTGCTTGTATTGGCCTTTGAAAGAAGCATTTTTGCTTCTCCCAAATGATTATGTGATAGTGTAAAAGTTTTCCTTCCTTACAGAACATGTTTCAATGAAACTTTTAAATTAATTTTTCTCATTGTCAATAGGATTCTATAGATTACATAAACACAGACTTTTGATTTATGCCATCTCAAGAATGAAATGCAGCATTAACAGGCAATTTTAATTTTGCTTTTATGCTGATTTCTACTTCCAATTTTTACAGCATTTAAAAAAATTGTACATAAAACCTCTGTTAATGAGGAAGAGAAAGGAAAAATCCAGACACATAATTCTCAAGTTACAAAGAAATTGTGAAGCAGGGCTTTACAAAATAAATAAACCAGTGTCCTTTCAGGAACTCTACTGAACAACTACAAGAATTACTGTCCTCACCAGATGGCAGATGTTTACAATTAATCTCAAAGACAAGACAGCTGAAAGAGACCTCAGTTATTTAGCTGTTCAAAGACAAACATAACAAAAGCTAATTAGGACAGTGGCAGTGGTTTAGCAACAAGTACCACAAAAGCCTCGACATCCTGCAGACACGAGGGTTGCTGCTGGACCACGTTCTCACAAAGCCAGGTCTGTGCTCTTTCATCCTTCGCTCAGATGCGTGAAAACACAGTGAAATCTGGTACTAACATTTATATTAAAAAATATGGAATATGTGAAGTGCACAAAGCCACAAGCTTCTACCATTAAAAATAATGAGAAGCATTTTTAAATTATGCCATGTTGGAGGTCTGACAAAGAGCTACTCTTATTTTGAACACAGAGCCCTTCCAGATCAGCCTTGAAATATTTTAAAAATAAGCTTTCTGGTGATGGTCCTATTCCTGGCCGTATGTAAGAGTTTTTCAGTGACATGAAATGAAACACTGTAGTGCATAAGTGACAGAATATAGAAAATTTATTTAAATAGTAGCAGAGATCACGGATGGTAAGTTTTAATACCTAGCAAAACACAGAAATGCTGCACGTCCACTATTCCATGTTACTTTGTAATCCATTTATTTCATAAAGACAACTGAGGAACAATCATTTTAAAATGTCTTTGAACAACACAAAGCCCAGAGCAAGTACCTTTGTACAGATGTTTTGGAACTTCAGTTTTTATTTTCATTGCTTACACTTCTGTGTCCTCAGGAAAAAAAAATTATAATTAAGTTGATGTAGTAACATGAATCAGTGAAGGAAATGCTTATAAAACATTGCTTAATGAAAGTGTATCAGGTACTTCTTAACTTGAACTGCAAGAATACCTTTACTTAGGATCTGAGGGTACAGCAAGGCCTCTAGTATTGCTTTCACAATAATTTTTCCTTGGTAGTCTTTTAATTACGATGTTTTAAAACAGAATTTCAAGTGTGCAAATACTGTTATCTGAAACCCTGCTTCATGATATAAGTTTCAAGATAGGATTAGTCTTAATTTTTCTTCTACTCAAATATGATGGTGCCAGACTAATATCCTGTGAAAGACCAAGGATGTTCATCAACAGAAAACAGGAGGTCCTTCTCTGAAACCACTGATTCTCTGTGGATGTTGAAGGATGAATTCAAGTAACTCAGAACAAGGGCCAAGGACAAACACAGAAACTAGAGCTATAAAGTTACTTGGTCTTCAGGTTAGAATCTGATCCAGTTGCCATTGCAGTTTCTTTTGCTTTGGTAGATCTTTAGAGGAGAGCAGGGTACCCTGAAGACAAACTGCATGATGCCGTAACTTCCTATGGAAAGTGCAATCCCTGGTGATTGGGGGTTAAGACTCTCAACATCAGAAATCACTGGCTAAAGCCATGTGAAAATGGAAGAAAATGCTTACAAGCAGAGGCTGGAGGAGTGCACATCCACAGAAGGTACAGCTGGAATTTTGAACTGTCTATGAAAATATTGATTTGGGAATCACAGGCTGTGGAGCAGATGAGGAGGAGGCTGATAGCCATCTGTGGAGGAAGCTCTGCTTGTTTCTCAGGGGTTCCAGAGATCATGGAGTGCTGCTGAGGGTGCCAGCTGGCCTGCTGCCATGAGGCTTCTCTGTGCCACCAAACAGTCTCTGGGAAGCCTGCCCATGGAATCATGGCACATATTCCAAACAAGAATCGCTTGGTATTTCTTCACTATGAAAGCTGATGAGCAGCAGATTTTCTTTCCAAGTCTCAGACTTCTAGGGCTTCTCCTGACTGGTTGTGGTGGGGGCATGGCTGTGTGAATCTCAGGAGAGTTGCTGACAGCAGAACTGGAAGTGCTAACTTAAGACTTTTGTCTTTTCCCTAATCTTTTTGGCTTGCCCACATGAACACTTCCCATGACCTATTCCAGAGACCATGGCTGAAGAATACCTGATTTACATAATCTGCCATATTCTTGTATCTCTTCAGTTTCTTGAGGACAGGTGATGGTTTCTTGTGGGAAGAGATGGGATGGTGTTGAGTTACAGTCTGTGGGACAAAGAAGCACATGGCAGCACAAAGGAGCACATGGCGGCACAGAGAGCCTTGTCTCCGCCGGACCCTGGGGGGAGGAGGTGTCACACGGCAGAGCCCTACGGAGAGGAGCTGCCGGAAGCTGACAGATAGGTGAATAGCACGTGATCACCCCATAGAAGGACATTCAGAAAGCGTGTTGCTGATGTGGCAGCATGGGATAGGTCATGTAGTGAGTATTGACATGTAAGGAAATGCTGTGCCTTGAAGAAGTGCATAAAACCAGCTCATTTCTTTGAATAAAGGATTCAGATTCCCTGCCGGTCTGGGTCCGTGTCCCCATCACTACAAATGGTGCCCTGCATCAGGGACTAGAGCTGTAGGTGAGCCACGGAGGACATGAGGGCTGGACAGTCCTCATCAGACCCGGCAAAGTCCGTGTTTCAATCACCGACAGTTTCTCATGTTACCTTTTCTGTTCTCTCAGTAAAACAGGACTTTATCCAGTAGAGAGAAATGGAACCCTCTCTTGAAGCAAGAACTGAGCCTTGAGGCTCCCTATTGTTTGTTTACAGTCACATTTAACACTCTGAATGGCAATGCTGTGCAGAGCTGAGGAACAAAAACCTCAAACATGCAGGATGCTGGTTATTGCTTTAAGATTGACATGCTTTGGGATGCTTTATAACAAGGATATCTTACTTCATTTTATTCAGTTCATTGTAATCAGCTTAAAAATGGAGATTAGAACAGGATCTACATACCAGTCTTACATAATTATATATAATGTGTGTCGCAGTTGGAGATGAAAGAAGCACGCAGACTCAAGCTCAGGGCAACATAATGTGTACCTACAAGCACATGGATTGTAATTCTTCCTGATCAAATTTTAACTTTGTACCTCATACTATCATTTTAGTTGTGGTAGAATCCAGAAGCAATTCCCCACTCCCAGATTATTCCCCACACACTTTATACTGGGGCAAATCTGAGGTGAAAATGGTGAGAAGAGGCTCAGTCCCGCAGACTCTAAATTTAGAACAATAAATACCTACAGTACACGGTGAATTCAGTAGGTGATTCGTTTCCTGTTGAAGATGATTCCTAAAAGCTCAAGTATCTCCAGAAGGTCACTCCCACCTTCAGAAAATATACACAACTTATTTTTAGAGTTCTGTAGAAATGCCTTGCCCACACAGTAAATTGGACATATGTTCTTGGATTTAGCTGCCAGTTTTCTGAAAGTTAAAGAATTCTGGGCTGCTTTTACTAAATAAAATTTTGCATTTATTTTGGTCAAAGCAAAAACCAATTCTGCATAAAACCATTGCTCATGGACCTTGCAATGAGAGCTAAGTCTGCTGTTGACATGCTTGGTTGTGGGTTGCTGCTTCTCCTCCAAGTACATTCCTAAGTTTGGATACAGCAACTGGAAAGGATACTGGATTGAGCACATGCTAAGTGGCATTGCTAAATCAGAGTGAAAGTGGTAACTCTTCCTTTCTGCTGCCATCCTTTGCACAATATGGACATGTTGTTCCTCTATCCCAAACATCCTCTTCCTTTGCTGACTGGTCCCAGCAGCTTCTTTTGTCTGCATAGAACACCGCACATTAACCAGGTCATAAATGAGGGAACGAAATACCCAAACTCCTGTGATATTTTATCAAATTTATTACCTGCAGTAGAGTTCATACTAGAAATGTGCACAAAATTTCTCATGTGTAAAATTTGGATGTATTTTTTTAGGTGAAAGTAGAATCAGGCTGGTTTGAGGGTTCAATGATTCATATTGTATTTGAAATTTAAAATAAGTTCAAATCCCCAATTCAACTATCACTGAAGACATCAGTTTGGATAAAATACTCTACATTATTTGCAAATGACATGGTACAAGCTTTTTAAAATAATAGTAAGAGTATTCTGAAGGTGTATGAAGAAACTAGAGCTGAGCATTGTGCACAGTGTAGTACCTGGAGTGGTGAAATTACAAAAAAAAAAAGAACAGAGTAAAAATTCTTTAGGAGTAATAAGAAATACGGTAAAAATGCCAGAGAGACATTAGAAACTACCAAGATGATCCACCTCCTGCATCTACAAATAAGACAATAGGCTTTTCCCAATATTGGTTGGCTGATACTAATTTAGAATTAGATATTATATCCTGATTTCCTGTGGCTTATTTCTAGAAAACTGATTTTTAAAAGCCCAAATCCTATCAACAAAATATTCACAAAAAATGTTCAATATTAAAAACCATTAAAAAATGCAAAAATAAGGGGACCGACTCTTGAAAAGACAATGCTGGGAAAAAAAGGTTTCGCATCCCAATGGTTGTTTCGATTCTTAAAAACAATTTAAAAAAAAATCCAACCTGAAATTATTTGTGCATCTTCATGCAAAGACCCTGGCATTCCAGGAGCACTTTATCCATCTCCACACATCATAAAATTCCACTAATTAAGTTCTCTCTCGTAAAATAATTTATATTTGCTGTTCTTCAACCACTAGATTAATTTTTTACCACACGTGTATTGCTTCCTGGTATTACAGAAGGAATGCTGTAGATAAACAGCAGAATTGCAACAGATTCAAACAAACATTTGAATCTTAAATGTGAAAAACTTCTATAGGTGTAGGCATATATACAAATATGAATGTGTCTATATGAAGCTCTACTGGAGAGCTACATAGGAACAAAGATGGTTCTAAAAAAGACGCTTGGAAAAACTCAAAAACCCAACATCAGAATGAATAGAACAATGACCTTAAGGTGCTAGAGGCTGGTGAAATGTAATATTGTGATTTTCTTCTCTGGCCTTTGGTGTTTTGGTTTGCACTGCGCAGTGGCTGGATCTGTTTGGAGGTTTTGGCTGCAAATACAGGAAGCAGAATTTGATCATTTATTAGTGCAATGCCTAAAGATATAGGAATTTCTGCTTGTTCTTTGGAGCAGGTTGTTTTATGTAGCTCCCCTGGTGGCTGAATGTCTCTGCTGAAGCAGTGGGGTTTAAGGGATGAAACATCCAACTGAGCTCATGAAAAGGCTAAAGTTTGATCATTTCTGTTAAGTTTCTAGTGAATTCAGACTCTGACAATGAACAAATTTGGACATTATCTCAGACAGCCAGTGAGGAGAGGTAAACATAGTTGGGATTACGTCCATCCATAATGTGAAATTCTCTATATATCTGCAATTCTGTCCATTCATAGTCTGAAACTCTCTCTATATATTCAAGTTATTTTCATGCAAAGTATGGCAGGGAGAGAACAGAAAATCAAGTTGTTCTGTGACAAGATTACCCACAGCCATATGGAGGTGAGGCACAGTATCATCTTGCCTTCTCTTGAAGTATGTCACGAAGTGAAGAGGCAAGTTAGGTAATGAAAACACTCACCAAATTTAGAGAGTCTCTGAATAAGGACACTTGAATCTGGTTCTATTTGTTAAACTCCTGCTGTAGAAGGAAAGTACTTCCCTAAAATATGAATTTCCTGCATATTTAACACTATAATATGGAGGACTCGTGTGCAGTTCAAGACAGTTTTAGAAGTCATATCGGTAAGAGCTTTGGCATAATCATAGAAGAGCACATACTGGGCTGGAGTGCCCAGTGCACTGTTTTTGACTGCAGATTCTGGCTATGAAAGCAAATATGTCAAGCCACAGAGCGGGACATATGGAGGGAAAGTGGAGCTTTGCTTTACTGACACAAGACAGAAGTTTTTGTGCCAATCCTTTTGCCTTTAGTACAGAAAAGCATGACAGAAACATTTACTGCCTCTCTCTGCCCAGGGATGGTAAAAGAGTTGCTGACAACTCTTTAGTGTATAATAAAGTGTATGGAATTCAAGGAAGAACCCAGTGCACTCCTCTCCCCAGTCTCACAGAGGTGATGTCTGCAGACAGGTCATGGTACAGGATTTAGTGCTCTGTTCCTCTCAGAGGCAGATGTTACTGCAGTTTAATGCAGTTTAGGAAAACTGTAGGCGTGTGATTGGTAAGCAAAAACACATCTTTAAAACACTTGTGAAAACATTTTCTTACTAAAGCCAGCTGACATTATTCCAAGAGCTTTGTATTTAAGAGCCTGCACCTCAGAATCCCCTCTCCTCAAATTAGGATCAGCATGCTCCACAAAATCCTTGCTGTAAATACATAGCCCAGCAACATTATTATGTACTGAGTAGTTGAAGGTGTCTTTATGTATATTATGCATGAAAACCAATGCAAACTCATGTTGCAGAACAAGGTCAAGCAGGAAATTGAAAATTAAATGCCAGTATCTCAGTAATAGCTTCCTGAAGGGCACATTAGAAACACTTTACCAGAAATCTTTCCAGAAGCAGGCAAGAAACAAGAACATCTTTCACTTGAATCCATTTCTGCTGCCAATAGTTCTTTAAAGACATTTAACTTTCTCTGGATTTGCATTTGTGGCAGGGTTTAGGAGGTGGGGGGGTTAACTGATTCTTCAGTTTTTTACCCCACTTTCAACCCCTAAGAGAACAGAAGGTACTCTTCCAGGCACTAAAGTTCTTACTTAAAGATGATTTAAGTCCTTTGGAACTTTACAGACAGAATTATGAGGGTCTTCAGGCACTAATTGATACAGTAGGTGCCTCCTGGAATCTTATCTTCTTGCCTAAGCAAGTTGGAGTCTTTTGGGAGAAGCTGTGTATCTCAGGTACTTACCTTCTTTTCCTTGGCCAGTCATTTGCATTTTAAAGCACTTACAGTTTGCAGATCTGGCCATCAATCTTAAAAGGCACTGGGACTTAAGACTGCTAAACCAGTTCTGAAAGTGACAACTGTTAGAAAAAATATTCTGTGTTTCAGTTTGCACTTTATAAATCAAAAAGTATTGTCTGTGAAACCAAGAAAGTTTCCTTTTCTTCTATATTTCATAATATTCACATTCTGGAGCTCCTTCATGTCTTTATGTTTACAATCTAATGGTATTTTAGGCAGAGTTTTAATGCAAAAACTATGCAAATGTAAAGTGTTTGTTATGAGAAATGAATACCAATAACCATAAATATTCATGACTTGATGTAACAAGCTGGGAGAGTTTCTGTGTCATCTTCTACAGCAATTACTTGGAGCTCTCTTTCATTCCTTAAGCAAGTATCTGTGCCTGCCCAAACGTAATTAATTAATGTATTAACTGAGAGAAGTCTGTGAAAAGAGTAGTTACAGAATCAGCAACAAAGGACAAATAATGGTAAGGCAGACAGAAAACTGAGCATAGAAGAGCTTCATGTCTTTTAATTCAAAGAACTTTTTGCCACTTTAATTAGTACGTTTCCTCTGGCCCTTTCCAGAATTCCACTGTGGTTGCCCTGAGAGGTGTAGGAATTGAGTCATATCTCTACACACAATGTAGTGATTGGAAAAAACATGGACCCTGTTCTAAGTCGATAGAATTGCTTTATTACACACACACCAGTATTTATATGTTTTTTCGGTGTACAAGTTTAGGATCAAACTATGCAGCCAGTGATTAGGAGACTAGCCAATCACGCAAATAAATGGCAGAGCAGATGTTCCTTGCTCTTTTATCTCGGACACTTTCACACATCCCACATAGCCTTAGCGGCCCAGTGTTCTGGGCCACTTAATTGAAGCATTTTCACATAGGTATTTATGGCTGCAGATGATCTTTGGTATGCACTTTCTCATGGGAAAAAGGTGCTTGTTAAGGTCGACAGGAGCAGCCACTTCTACATACAACTCTTATTTCATGTCACAACTCAACAAATACGTAATTTTCATCTTTTTTTTTCCCCTCTTAGTTACTTTTTTTTGCTAAGCCAGGCATAGAGGTTGCATGAAGAATAATGTAAAATGAGTGGGGATAAAGTATTTAAAATTCTGTCTAAATATGAATTTTCTCTGGACAGTGTTCTTAACCGGGAAAGTAAATCCAAGTCTTTGGCAGTGAAAATGATGTGATCATGGCTCTGAGAGAGTTAAATGGAAGGACTTCCATTGGTTTCACCAGGCTCTGGGTGGGGCACCACCTTCTCCCTAGTAAACTCTCTAAAACTAAACCAACGCAAGTCCTACCACAAAGCAGCGAGCCCATAAACATAACATTACAATGAGCAATAAAACCTTGAGAGACTAGTTTCACTATTGCTTTAATTTATACTCCTGTTAACCAATTTTAAATGTACATTAAAATACCAAGTAATTCTGAAGACGTCAGTGTGTGCATAATAGAGCCCGCCAAGGCCATGCAATGTAAGTGTTTCAGCCACATCCTATTAGACTTCAGTCATTTATTCTTTATTTTAGGAAAGCCTAATCTGAAGAAAGAAAAGCCATTTGAAGATGCCCAACTGCAGGATAGGAAAAGCAAAATGGAATCTGAACTCCCTCCTGGGAAATTCCCTGACATGCACTCATGAAAGGGAATTCTGTAGCCATGACCTACGTAGCCCAGTTTGGAGATACAGAAAGGTTGACTCCATAATCTAAGATGTTCTCTCCTATGTCATATGCTGTATTCTGAGTCATAGAGAACAGCTAAGTCCTGCAGTTCTAAACTGGGACTAAAGCTGGGAATTAGCTATCACTCCCAACTGCATCCTGATATGGCTTTAACTGCACCTGACTGAGATTTGGAGGAGCAGCTCCTCTCAGAGCTGAGCATCCTGTTCATCCTGTACCTGTTAGTGCTGTGGTAACACCAGCATGATCCCTGTGCATAGGTTTAATCGTCGCATTCAGCCTCTCTCCTCCACGAGAAGCAAAGTACTAAAAAGTGATTTCCTCAAAAAGCATATTGTTAATGTAATTGCCATGTGAACATTCTAGAACAAAAGAGATGGAGGCTACACTGCACAGCTGTGGAAATAATAAATTTCACTGCACTTAAAGAACTTGGAAAGAGATGGTTTTAAATAAAACCATTGTAAAGGGGATACAATCTTGTAAATATTGATTTTTCATTCTTTTTTAAAGAATCAGCTTCTGATGGCCTTTATTCAAGGTATGTAGCATTTGTCTCAGCAAGCAAATCCCACTGTTTCCACTGTGACCTATTTTCAGACAAAAGTAATAACCTAGGATTTTCCAAACTGGCAGCAGCTCTTGCTTTTGTAGGGACTACTTCAGCCGGACTTGCATCCTAATCATTCTAGTGTAGGAACCACATGATGCCTGATTTCAGAGACACAACTAAACCCAACTTGACCAAAGTTATAAGCAAGGAGGAAAAATCCCATCTCTTCATCTGTCGATTGAAATGTCATTGTTTTACTGGAAGTGCTTTCAGCCTTTGGGTTTGATTTTGAACTGGAACAAGTGGCTGTGGAATGGGGCTGTTCCTTGGCCTGGACACATCCACCCTCCTTCCTGCCTTGCCTCTTAAGTTATAGTACAAGACAGTGCCAAAATGTCACTGCAGATAATCGTTTGCAACATTCCTCAGCTCTATTAATCTGAGGCTCTGCAGTGGCAGCTCTGGTGATGCCTGTGCAAGAGGTGCCAAGCCTTCAGTGCCCACCCTGCTGCTTCTCTGCTGGGGCAGCTGCACTGCTTCATGTCAGTCAGCCAAAGCACAGGGCTGATCCAAAGGATCTGCAGGAACATCTTTTTCTGCTTTAATCAACAGCACAGGGATGCCAGGCAGACCAGCCTGATAGGTAGAGGCATCTGAACTGGCTGCTTGATTCTCTCTCAGCCTCCAACTGCTGCCTTGAACTCAGCCTACCCATTTTTCCATACCTACATCTCATTTAATATTTGTAAAATGACCTCTCTGAATAAAGACCTTCATTCTTCACCAAAACTCCCACAACAAACTCATAGATATTAAAGACACAGGAAGAATAAATTAGAGGAGGTCATAAAAGGGTCCTAAAGAACCAGTTCTGTGTTGGGGTGGAACATCTGTCATCTATGTGCTCTGGTGTCAAATGAACAACTTTCAGTGTGACCTGGTTATTTTGTGCTCCATCCCTGAGTATTTTTCTCTGTCATGCAGGCTCTGAAAGGCTGTAGGCTTTGACAGGCTGCAGGCTGGGCTGTTGTCTACAAGCACTTGTGAATTACAGCAGTGCCATTTGCAACGCTGTAGTTAAAGACCTGTCAGGTTTCTCATTATGATGTTATGCTATTATTTTCAGAGTTTATGTCCTGACTATAAAGTTGGTGACTGCTTGGTCTGGAAACACTAATGCATTTTTTTTGGTATGTTTTATAAATATAAAATGAAAAAGTGCCCTAACATAAAATCAGTCTCTATTCAGAAAGGTAAAAGGTGACAATTTTAAGGAATATTTTCAGTGCTAGAAAAAAACAATCAATAAGATTCAAGAAGGTTCCTTTTTTGTGCAGAGTCATTAACCATAATAATGTGATTTACAGCTCGCAGGGGCAGCAGGTACCCAGAAATGCATTAAGTAGGTGACTATATTTTATGGCGAGTTCTGAGAGGATAAATCTTTCACTGACCACAAATAGCATGTGCCCGGAAATGCCATGATGGGGTGATGGTATAGGATAGCTGTAAAACTTCTCCAAATAGTAATTCCACGTCCTCCTAGGCAGGCAGATGTAAATGGTGAGCATGGATTTTGCTCCTGAGCATGTTCAATGCATTCATGGTTCAGTGAATTCACAAGTGACCTTTTAGTGTTACGAGAGGAGATTTTCACTAAGTACAAATGAGTAGTTTCGGACTATCAAGTCTCCAGCAATCCTCTAACTGAGGAGTCTGACGAATCCTACACATACACAAACATGAACTTTCAGAAATGAAGTCAGCTTAGCAGGTTACTGAATAAATGCTATGATCAAACAACCCCCTGAATCTGTATTTACAAGTTAAATCATAACTGTCTATTAGGAAAGTACTTGCATACCATAGGATGTATCCACCTTTAGGTAACAGTCTCATTTCCTTTTCTTTTTAATCTCTTTATTAGGCAGGGCACAGGATTTGACAGGGAGGTTTTTTGTTAGTATCAGTGAAGCTTTCAGTGACAACAACCAACAGGCAGAGTTACTCTGTGCAACCATGTACAGAGCAGTGGTGTGATCTTATTTCACAGGAGTTTATTTTAACCACAGATGAGGATGTAGCTGTAGTGACCATATTTTCCTATGTGTGACGTGGCAAATTCTACACTAAATTGCACTAATGAGATGTACATATTAAAAGCTGCACACTGTGTTTATATAAAGTTCTCATTGGTGCTGGGTCCATCACCAGTGTAACAGGAATCATCTTCCTGAAGTCACTGTAATATCCTGATATGAACAGTATCAGTGAAAGAGGAGGTGAATTCCCACCTGACAAGCACAACTGTAATTTTAGTACTCTTAAAATGTAATTCTTCATCAAGGTATTTTACAAGAGTAATTTTTGTAAGTGGGATAACCACAGGAGTAGCAGTGAGGCAACATCTTAGTGCCACTCAGTATCTCTACTTCCATGTTATATTGCAATCCCTTCCAGTTCTATCTCATCCCACACACCTTTATGGCAGAAGTACCTAAGCAAACATAAGCTGGAGCACTGTAACCCTACTCTGATTAAGTCCAATTACATTCCACTGGGGAAGAACATTATTAGCACAGAAAAATACTATTCCTTATTATTCTCAGTGACTTCTTTCTCCAAAGGACACTAACTTATTTCACACTTTATCATGAAAATTTATAAAGAGGGTTTTTTATGTAGGAAGTAATGATTGCTATTGTTTTGTACAAAAACACATGCACACCCACAACAAAACTACTACTACAAGGTAATTAATAGCCAGAGCTCCAAATCCTCTCCTTACATAAGGAACAGATGTCATTCTCACTTTCAGCTTGGATTATTAGCTTAAAAAAGGTCCTTGAGTCTCTGAGCAGCAACTAATTCTTCTATCAGATTTCTTTGTCCTTCAGTTCTATGTCTCTAAGGCATGGATACCACCAAATGTCCAGTGCCAAAGGGTGTCAAGAACTCCTCAGATACCCTGTGAAGATTAGCCTGTCAAGGCGTAAGATAAGATAAAACTTCTTGAATATAGCAATACATACATCCAGCATTGTACAGGAGCCTTTCTGGCCCTTGGAACTTTCCCGAATAATTCTTCTAAGTAAGGAGTTATGAGGTTTCAGTTATTTATGACTTAGTCACAGGTGACTGTTCCAACTGCTTTTATACTCAGCTTGTCAAGAATATCACAGAACGCTTTGGGTTGGAAATGACCTTAAAGATCATCCAGTTACATCCCCCTAAACTCTTTCCTGTATACACCAGTATTTAGCCTTGGAATTCCTTCCTTTGCTTTTAGTTGACAGTGAAGAACCTAAGCAAAGAAAGATTACTAATACTAGTCTTACCCTTTTTATCCCAAACCCCAATTTTTGATGGTCCAGCGAAGGTGGTGCACAGGGATGATCCTTCTTTTTTTAAGCAAAAGCTTCAAAGGATGTGCTTATCATGCAACGGAGAGCCCTTGTAAGATTACAGAAGTGGCTTGCTGACTTTTCACTTTTAACTGGTTTAAAGTGGACTTGGATAATATTAAAAAAATAAATTTCATTACATTTACAGAAAGGGCAGTTACTTTCCCAGCAATAGAGGTCTTCAAGGTTCTGTAGTGATTGTTAAACACACAGTGTGTAGGACAGCAGATGTTTTGGATACTGCTCTCTGAGGATATGTCCAAATGGTATTAAACCTCTTCAACTTCCTCCCAGCTAGAAGCCATCACCCATGCAGGTTTTGGTAGCTACAGTTGTATCAAAAATTCCTGGTACTTAATTGTTCTTTGTGCTTATAACCTATATTTAGTGTCACTGCAAGGTAAACAGCATCTGCTTCAGTATAGTGGGAAAGAGGATTTTCAACTTCATCAGAAAGTATCTGGAGTACTCCTATCCCAAAAATGTTATCTAACCTAGCAGCAAAGTGTGAGGGACAATAATTGACTAGGATCTCCAGATCACTGCCTTCAAGGTCTTCCTTATTTGCACATTCCTGAAGCAGAAGAGGGACACTGCTCGCGTCCTGGCGGGAGAACCTGCGGGTGCAGCAGGACAGGCCCCAGACAGCTGGTGGCACAGCAAGGTCCAACTCGCCACTTCATGTGCTGGTTATAAGAAGGGAAGGCTTGACCTTTGCAGTGCCTGGTGGTACCGGGAACAGGCAGGAAGACAACTTGAATCATTCGGTCACGTCAGGATAACAAAGCAAAGGCCAGGATACATCTGCTACATGCAATTTTTCCTTTCGTGGATACCAGTCGTAACTGAGGAGGAAAAACCACAGCTAAGAAAGATAATTAGGCTGTTAAAAGAAAAGGGATCTGAGACCACATTAGCAAAGAACTGTGTTTCAGTCACAAGTTTGTCAAGGTTTAAAATTTTAGGTCTTCAGAGCGCTTTACTGTGGTTAGTTCACACTGCCGGCCCCCTAAAACTTAATTTTTTCTTTCATGGAAGGACTGAATTAGATGGAAAAACAGCATTTAGAGATCTGTTTGCAAAATGGCTGCAGTTACAGGCCATGTGTAAAACAGTAACTTTACTGAAAAGGCCCTTTTAAAAAGGACTGCATAGATGGGTGTTCAAAGGCGTGGGAAGGACCTGAAGACAGAAACTTTTTGAGTTTCATGGTGGTAACAAAAGCACCTGTAAAGGGTGATCCCCAATCCTGAACTCCTTGGTCAAGTGAGAAAGGGGGCTGTGGGAACCAAATCACGGTGCCCTCAGGTGTTGTGACAGGGAAAAAGTCAATGTTATATTATATTTAACTCTCACATAAATTTTTTTTTTTTTTAAATCTAGTTTCCTTTCTAGCTACATGATTTGTAAAGAGTCAATTTTTGCAGAATCACCAAAGGAAGTGAGAAACCAAGAAAATATCTGGTATGAAATATATTTCATTCAAGCTGTCTTTAACTGACAACCAAAGCTGAAATATTATATATACACTAAGTTCAAATCAATATGTGAATGATTTCCAGAACCTATGCTCTATCACCCTGAAGAAATGAACTGTTCCAATATATTGCTTTCTAAGAGAAAAACTGCTGTTATTGTTCCAATGAATAACTATATATGGCTGGCTAATTCCTCAGAGGCAGCAGCAGACCATGATTTCAAAGGGTGTGTGCAGACTGTTTAAAGCACTGCTGTAACTCAGACAGCACCACTGTTTTCACTGATAAGCAAAATGCACCAGATGGTGAGTGATGCTGCAGCCTCCTGAAGTTCCAAAATAAGACCAGGAGAGATGTTATAGTCAGAAAAGTGAGCAGCTCAGGAGTAGTAATCAGCAGGTTTTGGTTTTTTCCAGCCACAGGCAGTCACTAAGTGATCACCATCTCAATGTATGACACAGACTCCTCTGTGACTGCAGGGTGGCACAAACGGAGAGCTGAAAGTTTAACAGGTGTGTGGGTTTGAAGTTTTGCATCTCTCAGTTTCAAGCCATGGACAAACAGTTCATGGTTCTTACAGGGACCTGCCCATCAAAGGTTATTTTTGAATGTGTACATAAAGAAATTTCTAATATTAAAAAAAACTCAAAGCTGTAATAAAAGAAATCTTGAAGCCCAGACAGGAGAAACTAAAGACACTTGAACTACCTCTGTGGGCCATAAAAAAAGCCCATGGGGATAGCAGGAAGTTTAAAATTAGGTTTTAGCACTCATGATCAAGCTTGTCAATTGTTTCAGACTTCTTTTCCCATGTAAATCACTATGAAATTCATGCATCTCCTCCTTGGAGGCAGTTTCTCAGTGCTTCACAACCACTGCCCATGTTTTGAGTCAGTGCAGCGTTGCCAGCTGGTCAACGTTACGGCATAGTCCCACCAACAGGATCCTTGCAAAAGGCAGGAACAGCATTACAGAACTCCAGCAGTCTTTTCCCTTTTAGGGTAAAACAAGTTGTGAAGGAACTATGAACAGGGGATTTCTCATCTCCGAAACCTCAGGGAAATGGGTGGGCTTTGACTGGTGATCTGTGGCCAGTAATGAATCCTAGTGGATGTAGATCTTCATCTGGAATTAGAATTATTTTATAACTTTTATTACAAGGAAGGAGAACATCATCTGCTCCTTCACCAATGTTCACTCATTATTTGATGGATTTCCACCTGTTAGCTGAGGTTGGCACTAGCACCCTGTAAAGTAACTTTAGATTTGGTATAATTCGGTAGGGGGGGGCCCGAAGACAGTGTCTTCCCTGGAAAAGAAACACTTATATGCTTGAACTATCACATAGTCCAGAGTTTCCACAACAGGATGGAGGTTTGGCAAGTGCATTGTGTGATCACAAATTAGATTTAACCACCTTTACATTTTATGCTTACCAAAGCCCACCTTGATAATGCTATGAAAAAACAGGACCAGTATGAAAAGAATCAATACAATCACAAAGATTATCAAAGGTTATGCACATCTATTTGAAGTAACAACCAATTAATTTGGAATATGATTGTCTTGGCCACCTGGAAATTGCACCACTTCAGTGACACAATATGTTCATAGTCACAAGCCAAAGAAAAAATATGAGAAAGGTTATTTAAAGGTGTTTCAAGAACTACTTTGATATTCCACACCAGAAAAAGTCTATGTAATAAAAGTTTGTAATAATGTAAATTGTTTTATTATTATGCAAATCACCATGCATAAAGGAAAGTATTCCTTCTTCATCCTTGAACATTCCCTGAAGTTTAATTTGGAACCAAATTTGCATTCAATTAACACTTTAAAGCTTTACTTACTTTCTACTTTGTTTGCCTATATGATTCAAATCATAAGAGCAATTCTTTGCTTGTAGAACAGGTGAGAGATGGAGAGTGGTTTCTGCACCAGTAGCAGACACACAAATCCAGCCTTGATGAACTTTTCCTCCTGCACTTGAGAACTCTGCACCTATCTTTCAAGGCTAGGCACAAGGAGACCTAAGCCACAGCTCCTGTGCTGAGAGAACCTGCAAGTTCCCAATGCTGCCTTCTCTTGGAGCACTGCAAGAAGGGAATTTGGGAAAGACACTGTAAGGGGTCTTGTACCTCATCTCTGTCTAAATCCTCCCCTCCTGTGAGATACACATCACTGACTACAGCTCAGAGGCTTACAGCAGGAAAAAACCTGTGTCCTGATGAACATAAGAAAGGGATTTAAAATATTTTTTTCTAAAATCTATCCCAGAATATGGGGAGTCTGGGATTTGGGGAATGTAGTGAGGTATGGCTTGATTTTATGAACTGCTCAATGGCAAATCTGCACAGGATCCAGCAGGTTTTTAGGACTTGACTTAAATGCTTCCAAAACAGATTAAGCAGAAAAACTTACCAATGGCATTTTCTAACCTAGCCATATTGTGATACACTCCTATCTGCATTCTTACGCAGCTCTCCATGAAAGAAGTGGGAGTTCAAAGAGAGACAGTGACTTTGCTTTGAAGTAGGCGAAAGGTATTCACCCAGCTAAAGCTGTGATAGACAAACTCTGGCAACTCCTCCTGGAGTGTTTTACAATGATACTGCCCTTAATTAAACATCTCTGCATTTGTGGCTGCTCCCCCAAGCAGCTCCAGAGCTGGATTCATGTCAATTATATTAGCTGAGATGCCAGTTCTGAACTTCAGTAACAGGCTCTAGGACAAACACTCTTTTCTAGTATCTTTGGGGGTGTTCACTTCCAGCCCTGGGTCGGGACAAACAGCTGTGGAAAGAAAACATCCTGGCAGATAGCTGTAGCTGTTTGCTTCAGTGCACATCAGTCAGCAACCCCAGCAATAGCTCCTCAGCATGCCTAGCAGCTCTCACCTCTCAGGTGCTAATTAGCATCTCATGTGAGATCTGATACGTGACTGCCACCGGCACGGATAAACTTTATATGCACCAACAGATCCTCTGTGATGCGTTAGTCTGAGAGCACAGCCACAAATGCAGCCTTGAAATGCTTTAAATATGGTTTTCAAAGGCTCCCAAATCTAGGTGCTGCTGGAAAAAAAAAATTAGTTGTTTGTTCTGTAAAGTCTCATGGGATTTCTCTCTTCTGCTGAGGCTGACAGGTTGCAGAGTTGAATCTGAAAGAAAGGTGCTCCCAAATTCTCCTTGCTTTCTTCACGGCTGCTTCAGTGAGCTGTTCATTACTGACTTTTTGGACCAGTTCTTGAGGATGTGTGCTGGGTTAGTCACATATTCAACACATATAAGCAATTCAGGTTTCCCTCAGAAAGAAGGTGTCCCTCCACACCACTCTAAAAGGTCTTCCCTCCTAGAAGTTTTTCAGTCATCACTGCTTCCTCATTCATCTTCCAAGGATGTCCCTAAGCCTAAATTTATCACAGTATTAGGACTAGAACACCACAAGCATGAACTGATCACAGGTTTCTTTACATCCTGAAAATTGTATTATTTTTCTCAGTAACTTTAAATTTAAGCCTGTTTAGAAAATATTTTTTTTCATTCATCATCTGCTGGGCATCTACCTGAGTCATGCAACTCAGGAAGGCTGAAATATCTTGAAAGCAGGTGATTATATTCTCCAGGTTTCTTCCCCTGCTGTCACTATGGAACTAAACATGCACAACAATACACTGGAGTGTCTCTGACAGCCCAAACCAATCTCAAGCAAATCTGAAAAGCTACTTTATGCTATATCAATATGTAATTAAGCTCCAGAACTGTTGATTTTCACAACCATTTCAATGCCAGAAATGTGTAGGCTGAAATATTTCATCTCATTTGCACTAGAATTCTCAACAAGACAATCAGCATTTTGGGAATTTCAGATGACTGTCAGGTTGTAACAGCTCTCACAACAGTGAAAGTAGCTGATGATAGGTCAAATCTACAGATCCTCAGGAACAGCTCACATAACAGCCAAGCAATATTTTCTAGTATTATGAGGAAATAAGGATCATGTAGCAGTTTTCTTGGTGCATTCATGATAAAACTTATAGCACTGTTCTACCTTATAAGAGATAGCTAATATACATAAATTAATGCATGTTAATCTCAATTGCACTGAAAAGATACTGCACAAAATCCTTTTAGCTGCCTCTTGATTATTTATCATTTACTAAATCTCAATGAAGCCCAGTTATTTCATTTTTTTCACTCATAGTTTCTTGTTTACTAAACAAAAATCAGTGAAAATTCCATGCAGTAGGCTCCTGTCCTACTCATAAAATTGTAGAAATGCAATTACCTAGAAGTGCTGCACCAGATAAATATATTCATCCAGTTAACAGTAATACTTTTCAGTCCCTTTCCCTTTTCTACACACAGAACACACACACTCACAAAGTAGCAGCATGTTAGTTTTACTGAGAGAAACCAGGAATGTCATCAAAGCGATTTTTTCCCTGAAAAACAGCCATGGTCTTTGGATGATGGATTAAAAGAAACCTTTCTGGGCTTCACTACAATGTGATGTTGAGTAGTTGTCAACTAAAAATCTTTGCAATGAAAACAAATCAACCCAAAATATCTTCCCCAAATCCAACTATATTAATTCCAGTGAAAAAAGTATTTAAGAAAGGCTAAAATCTTAAAACTACACTTACCTGGAACAAAGCTTCCCTGGACCACCTCCTTATAAGCCCACCAGCCTTCATGGATTTTTGGTGAATTTTGTTGAGCTAGAAAGAAATAATCAAAGAAACTATAAAATTAGGGTAAAACATAGGACTTAATTAGCTAAACTTTAGGAATTCTAAACAGGGTACTATCCTCTACAGAAGAGTCACTCAAGTTCCCAAGTGATCTTTAGGATCATGCTATGCATATGTATCTTGGAGAACCTTGTCCCTGTTCATCACATAGTAAAATATACTCTGCTTTGGAAGACTATCACTGAACTTAACAATTCAGGTAGAAAACGAAGATTTATGGCACTACCAGTGGCTTCTGTGCCACCTATAAAGTCAATATGAGATAAAAATGCAGAGAAGAAATGAGGGCGCAGTAGTCAATACCTGAAGCCACGTTGTCTGACAAAAGCAGTTTCTCTCCTTCCCTTCCTGAGTTTCCCAATAATCTCTCATTTTGCGTGGAAAGAAGAGGCAGAGTGAACCACAGCCAATAATATCTGTGTCACTGCTTCACCTCATCCCACAAGCTTTAAGTTCCAAAACCAGGCCAGAAAGGCACAGCCCACAGCTTCCCCAACACTGGCTCTGGCTCCAGTGCTGAGGCAGGAATATGGTTTTTCCATCTTCTCTGTCTGCAATGGAGCACCCACTCCTGTTCTACCCCCCTCAGCTACTCAAGTAGCTTGGAAAAAACATGCTTGTTTGTTTGTCCCTGACACTCTTTCATAATGTGAGAGTAGCTGGGAGTGCAATGCAGGAACACAAGAAAAGGTTTCTTTTATCAGTATTCTGAAGGTTATAGCAACAAAAAGTCCAGGCTTTGGATGAGGTTTGCCCCTGACGAGACCTGTTGCCTAAGTGACTTCTCTAAAGTCCTGAAAAGAGCAGAAAGGTCTTCACTGGTCAAGTTTGCTGCTCTTTGTCATCACTTCTCTTTGTCTTGAAACTGGAATTCGAGCAAATTTTGTGGTCAAAATGTAAAGTCTCTATTAATTGGAAATATTTTCAAAGGGCACAAAGACACACAGCAAGACAAACATTCAGCTGATTTCCATAAGAGAGAAGAGCTGATATACAAATACGTTCTGCCTTCACCTTTCACTTGCTATGTTCCTATTTAGAGCAACTCTCCCTGAGCTGCAGAAAGCTCAGTTACCTTGTGCATCACTTGACTTAAATTTTGGGGTTGTCTTCTTTTTAAGACACTTTCAATCTCTTTCACTAGGGCAAAGATTTTTTTTTTACACAAATACGGAGCTACAGAAGGTGCTGGATTTAACAGCTTTTTGCTGCCGTTTCACTTCTAAATCACATACTATTTATAGAAAAAAACTACCCTGGGAAAAGTTCCAGCAGTATAATAAAAATCGGTGCTGTCATTAAAAATTACAAAGAGGATGTGAAATTCAGGCTAAAAGAGATGCAAGGTAAGGACCATTACATACTGTTCTATCAAGTCACAGAACAGTATTTATGATGTAACTGACTGTAAATTGCAGAAACAAAAGTAAAGCTGAAGTTAATTAAATGTACTGACAGAAGGACCCAACACTCTGCCTTACCAATATCCAGCTATTCCAGTGGGATGGAGCACCTGTGAATGCAGATTTCTCCTTGCAGGACTGATGTTCCATTAACTGAGTGGTGATGTGTTAAACTGAAGGGACTGTTCCACTGTGCACCCTTTACAGTCTGCAGATGAAATTGTCCTCATATTTTAGTTTTTATAACATTGCCTGGAGAATTCCAACTGTGCATGGCTTGGTTGTGCTGGACTGCACTGTACAAATATTTGGAAAATGGCAAATCCCAACTCACAATCAAAATATATGAGCAGAAAATTGTTCCTATCCAGTCTGAACTGCAATTTTTTGGATCTCAACATTTGCCTTCATGTCCTCAGCAGGAGAAGTTCTTAAAGATTTCAAAATGGCAGTAGGAGAGGATACTAACAAGTCCCAACAAAACAGGGCCATAATTCTTCACTTAAAATTTCCCATGGAATTACACTGCATTAAAGTGTATCTTTTAATCATACACACAGCTCAAGTTGATTCAGCCAGACAGAGGCAGATGCATTTTAGAAGTGGCTGAAAAAATGATAGATAGATAGATAGATAGATAGATAGATAGATAGATAGATAGATAGATAGAAGCAAGTTATCACTTTGCGTAGGATGGGTATTTTCCAATGCAGCTGCCTAATGTCAGCATTCATCAAAATGTATACAGTTGAAAAATATATTGCTTTTTCCCACTCTGGGGCCAATCTGAATGATACATGCCAGGTCCAGAAGGGAAGTATAATCCATTATTTGGAGTTTAAATTAAACCAAAATCAAAAGATGCTGGCTCTGCAGCTCTGCTTCACTGGGTTACCCCAATACTTAGTATAGCTAACTCCAAAAGGAATAGCACGAAAGTAAGATATTGATGACATTTTTTCAAATCTGCTGCATTAGTATGGAACAGACTGCATGAGATGAGCAAGAAAACTAGATTATCAAAGCTCTGTACTAAACAATTGGATGCCTGTGCAGTTGCTTCAGGTATCAGAGAACAGCATGACCTGGCATCACTCCGCACATTCCACAGGTATCAGATCCTTATCTCTTCAATTTACATGAAAATGAAACACAGAAAATACAATAACAAACTAAGATGTTTTGCCCTTGATATATCTAAGGTAGAGCAAGAGCAATGCTGGCAGCACTGCTGATGTACAGAGAACTGAGGCCACTGAGGAAACCATGAGGCAAGGCAGGTGGGGTTGTGAGGGAGCAGTTAGGGTGACAATCCCCAGTGCTATGCTCTTTCCTGAGCCCTGAAACCTCAATGTTTTATAGCAGTCCAGGCAAAACATCCTCCAGAGTAGTGCAGAAAGTGACTGAACACAAATTTCCACTCTGCAGTGCACGTGAAATCCAGCTTGGTGCCAAAGACTTACTTGGATGGAGCCTACAGGGACTTTACTTAAAAAGGGAGAAGATTTATAAAGCTCTTATTTCTCTGAATGCAGAAGGAAGAGGTCTGGTAAGGCCAGGGAGGAAAGTTTGCCTTCCAAAAACTTCCCCTAAACCATCACTCCAATCTGTGTTATGCAAGTGGGCAAGAGGACTTAGGAAAGGAGGAAAAAGCTGTTCCCTATTTTTGAAACATGATCAGACCCATACGTGGATTAGTAATGGTACAAGGGAATATAAAATTAGAATGAACAGCCATATGGACGATCCTTGCTGGGAATCCTATCTGGGACACTCACACCTGATGCACATACAACACAGGCTCTCTACAATTGGTGTATTAATGCCCATCTGACAGAATGGCTCCATGCCTGAGTAAACAGGTTCAACCTTATGGCTCAAGGAATGTTGCCAAGGAAAATGATTCTTCATATGTGCCACCTCATGACACATGAAAATAGCAAAATTCTCTCAGCATCCTTCTGATTTCAGTTAAACTATTGTACCTCTTCCTGCAATTCTCCCACTTGAGGACCGTATAAAGAGACACGTGGGCTCTCTGTGTGGCCTCTAACACTGCTATGGTCCTACCAGAACACTGTAGCTCCTCCACAGCAGCTCCTTGTTGGCAGGGGGAGACAAAAGGTCTAGAAAGCAATCCTGTATTCCTGAAGAGGGTTAAATATCTTAAAAAAACACAACTTCCATCTGTGATACCTCCGAGGCTCCTGCTTTTACCACTAAAACCCAGGCTTTTGCTTCCTAGAAACGTTGGTTCTGCAAGGCATGAAAATAAACAAGCCCCTCTGAACAGACACTGCAGGTTACCTGCACAAGGAGCTACGCAACAGCAATTTTTAGCAGCAGCACTGTATTCTGACATTAGCAGGGACAGTCCAAAATGCCACACTTGTCCAAGTGCTCGAGGATACTGAATGACCTCCATTTGTGCAGTGTTCTCTTCTCTAGCACTGAAATCTCTGGTATCTGAGATTAGCAGCTCTGCTAATACAACATCATTATGTCAGATCTCTTTTAATGAAGCTGCAGCAGAGGAGATAGAGAATTTATCTGGAGCTGATATGACATGTTGCTTTCATTCTGTCAGATTATTGTAGGTATGTCTCATTGTAGAGCATAAAATTGCAGGCTAAATTCTGCAAGTTTTCCATTCTTGTTTCCTAGTGGCTTCCATACATAGGGAAACAGCATTGTACAGGATCATAAAAATGCACAGTAAATGCAAACAGCAAAGATGCCAATGCCCGATAAAGTCAGCAGTTAACTCTCTCTAGCTTAGAGGCTAAAATGAGTAGCCTCATGTTTCAAAAGAAAAGCTATTACTGGGTCAGTAAATCTATTTTAAAATGATCAGGTAACATCTTATTGGATACCAGGTACCACGATGCAGATGATGGAATACCCGCACAGCATTTGCAGTGCTAAGAGGTCTTCATCTTGCTAGTATCCTGATTGTGTCATAATATAAAATGCTGCAGCAAATACAGAACGCCCCTCAGTAAATATACTTATTTGCAAGATATAAACAAGCTATTCTACAATTACTTATTTACTTTCTATACTTAAATGAAGCATAGAAAGGCTTGTATCTGATGGCATCGTTTACGTCATTCACATCTGAGCTTGAGCCAAGAGTAGAATCCTGCCAGATCAGAATTCTCCATTCATTCTACTGCCATTTCACACAGATGAAAAATGCTAGACTGGGGAGACTCACGCTTACAGCAGTTAGGAAGAAGATCTTTCTTCACCTGGATTTTATTGATCTGAGCTCTTCTGATTGCAGTATTAATTACTCTGCATGTTTATCTCAACTTACATCCTATAAGTCTTGCTTGTGATAACCTGACTGATACTGCTCTGGCAATATATGACAACATTTTTATCATTGTTACCCCTTCTGCATAGTTATGAGATTAAAAAGAAAACCAACTGCAACTATGAGCCATTAGTTTCATAATAAACTTAGTGTAAGACATTAAGTCATCGCTAATGCTTTGATAGGAAACACACAGAAAAATGGCAGAGGGTCTACTACAAGAAAAATAAATCCTCAAATCTGTGATTACAGTGGTGAACACTGCAAGTGAAAGATATATTTACAAGGTATTAGATGCTGGTGTGATCTTCACTTAGACCCCTTATCCTGGTTCTCTCCCAGCCAGCATAAGCCTATTGCTTAGATATTTAATGCTACTCGATTTTCCATCAGAGTTTTACAGTTCACTCTGAGCAACTTTATCACTCTCAAGGTGTCTTAGTCACTGACACGTAATCCAAGACACCTGTGCCTAATGGCAGAAATTAAAATTAGAGGAATTTCCCTGTAGTGTTTCAGAAGATCATGAGTCCTAACAGAAATGCAGTCCTGCAGAAAACAGTACAGGTTGGTTTAAAACAAAATAAAAATAAAAGCTCTAAGAAAAGTGTTAATCGTTTTTGCTAAACTCCATTTCACAATCTTATGTAACATACCTGTTTTGTAATTATTTTAAGTAGTTCTGATTACTCAATTTTATATGGATATTTTCTGCACTGTTAAACCCAGGGATAGGTTACCTAAAATTTGGAGGGAAGACAGACTTACTCAGTCTAAAATATGTTTCAACACCTTCAGTCATACAAGTACCAGCTTTTGGCTCAGACTAACAAATGCCTCTTACAGCAAATAGGATACACATGTACAAAGAGGACCTGGCAGCAGGGGAACTAAGCAGAAGCAATTAGCTGAAGATTCAGCCCTCTGTAATTAATTGATATGAATTAATATTTAGTTTGTTTAAAACAAGTCTGTACATAATTGCAGCTGTATTTAAAATGTTTTTATGCAGCCTTTTTATATTAGAAGACCCTAACAACAGACACTTCAGGCACTAAATAAAGCATCATTTATAGATGAGTAGCTATAGGACAAGAAAGGTTGGCCTGCTTATGAATCCCACAGCCCACATCATGAGCATCACCATACGCTGAGGGAGGAAAAACAAAACAAAGGATTATAAAGGGATCAACAAATGAAACGCTTTCATCAGCTAGGCCAGATTTTTGTTCTTTTTTCCTTTTTTTCTGGATAACATTTTGCTCAGAAAACATGCAAATGCTCTTTCATTAAGTTAATACTTTCCAATTCCATAAATCCTTCTTCCTCCATCCCCATGTGTAAAAGCTCTCACTGCTGCTGTGAATTCCAAGCAGTATTCAACACAAGAAAAGCAGATGTGACCTGATTTTATCACATCTGAGGGCAAAAGTAAGGCACTACCATGGGAACTCTGGTCTGGCACAGAGACTTGACTATTCTGCCTATTTCCTATTTATTGTGATTTTGTTTTCTGTTAAGATTCTAATTATAAACCGTGGCCAAAGGGTTAGATTTCATACAGGCAGGCTCATATGGATGCAGGGAGCAGTGACAATGTGGTGTTATACTACAACAAAGCAAGCTCTGCACCTACTGGCCCCCTGTAGCTGGCTTTTGAGGAGGGTAGAAATACAATTATTTAACAACTTCGTTGTCTTCTGGTCTCTGAATATTATCAAAAGTGTTGAAATAAGCTTATGTGTAAGCAGGAATCATTCCCAATAATGTTTATGAAGAACACCCAACTGGTCATTGAGCTCTCCACTAACTCAGTTTGTAGAATATTAAACACCCCTATAAAGCTGCTTTCCTTTTAACTTGACTAAAACACATGTCCAGGAGTTAGACCACATAATGTAAAAGATGGTGTTTGCTCTCTCCAAGTACCTTCTGGAATACTAAGACAGCATTACACTTAATGTTATTTGCTTCAATTTTTAAAATAATACACGTTTTGTGTTTTCTTCTTTGGCAAAATTTCACTTCTGAAACAACTGAGAGACAGAAAACTTCCGTATGGCCCTCTCTGCTGTCTGTGGCAGCTGAGCAGCTCTGAGTAAAAGAATACCAAAGGTTTTACCTACAAATTGCTACCAACTAAGGATGCAAGCCTCTGCTTCCTCAGGTCCCATTCAGATCTATGGGGTTCACATTTCTTTTGAAGGAGGTACTGCTCTCCTCCTTCTCTGGCACAAGAGTCAAACTTTCACCAGACCTGAAGTACTGTAAGAAATAAAAGCAATTAAATTATTGCTGGGGAAAAAAAATAGCCATATAGCAGCAATTGGAACATAATATTGATTGCAAGGAGTGAGGGACTCAGCACCTTTCACCTCAGTCACTGATGATAAACTCAGGGCTTCGGGGGTCCCAAACCACATCAGTACAATTTGGCTGTCTTGGTGTTTCCCTGAGTCTCTGACTGGAGCATCAGCACACCCAGCAGCCTACTCTGTGTTGTGTTTGATAGGGTAGTTCTTCTCCCATCCAGATATAAAGTCTGAAAAGCTCTATAAAATAGTGCAGTAACAAGCAACAAGGTATCTTGTGATATCAGCTTCACAGCAGCTCTTACTTTCCATCGCACTGCACACCCTCCACTCCCATCAATTATCAATTTAAGCATGGTTTGGGGACACTCAGCAACTTCAAAGAAATGGCCTCAATATCCTTGAGCCTTTAAAGTCCAATGCATTATTAATGCTAAATTAACAGGGTTTCCTCTAAAAGGAAACCACTAAGATCCTTCCTGAGCAGCACACACAGTATCGACGTCTCATGGGGTTTCTGACCCCAGCTGCTCTCTGCACTCTCTAAACACAAAGTTACTCATCAGGAGTAGCACAGACAGTTGGGGACTGTCCTGTTAGCTGCCACAGGCACATTTTTTTTTGTTTTCCCAAATCTCTCACTTCAGGAAAGAGAAATTACTTCTTCATCAGTCTTCCCAAGAAGGGGGTGAGTCCAGAATTTAATTATTCACCACTGTTTAGGCAGACTCAAGGGGTACAAATCAAGGTCTTCCAATTAACCTCAAGAATAATGGTATGGCATCAATATCAGGTGCTTGGTCCTAGAAAATACACACAGCCTCAAATCCCATGGAATTCTACAGCCCGTGGAAACTTGCCCCCCAGAACGTGATTTGGAAACATTTCAAAGAGATTCATACTACACAGCAAATTCAAAATGCTTAAGCAATATTATGATGACCATTTCCCATGGTTTTGACAAGGGACATAAATGAAAAATGGGAAAGGGTGCCTTCAATGTCCCTTGAGGACTCAGCAGAACTAGGAGTGGCAGTTTGTGGGTCTTGTACAAACTTTACTCCAACTTGAGTCAACACAAACTGATGCCCATTCCTGAGACAGGCAGAGTCCTTTTCTCCTGGCTGACACCTAAACAAAAACAATGTGACAAACACCACCATCCTTTAAAAGCTAATGGCAATGGGGAGGCAAAATTATTTTGATTATACTGAGTCCCAGATTTCCAGTCATCCTGGGGCTGACAGTCACGGCAGTAATCCAGATCATCTGACAGCTCACTGGACAACCTAAATCCTCAGCACTTAAACTTGATGTCCTGGAGTTTTCTGAGACCACCAAGTCAAAAAAAAAAGTTTTTCTGGCCATATGAGAGGGACCAGTCTGATTTTTATTTATGCCTCAACATATGTTACACATGAGGTAAAGAATTCCTGTAAGGGGCTGTACACGTGCTGGCAGTCCTGTCCCCGGGAGGCTTCACCTGAGAGCCAATCAGGGGAGAGAAACCTTCCACGATCGGGCTGCAAGCGCTACCCCCACTTGCCAGCAGAGTCCCGGATGCCCGGGAAAAAAAGCCTGGGAAATTGGGCTACGGGGAGGAGCTTTAGCACATAAAAGCCGTTAACTGTGACACAACCAGGGGACCATTTTCTTTGCGTTTCTTGGATGCAGCGAGGGCTCGCCTTTAGAGTTAGCTTGGCCCTCTTTTCCCGCCTTTTTTTCTCTGCGGTCCTGCTTCTTCCCTGGCTGTCTTCCCTGTCCACACCTGTCCTGCCCCGTTTCGCCGCTTCCCCGAGGCAGCTCGTCACCGCGACGACCTGGTACTCCGCTGTTTTCCCGACGAAGCGGACGCTGCCTGCCCCCAGCCATGGCCACTGCCACGTTTCCTGCATTTTCACAGCAGCCAGCCTGCTGCCCCAGCCACGACCTGGTGCTCCGCTGTTTCCCTGACAGAGCAGCCGCCGCCTGCACCCAGCCGCATCCACAGCCACCGCCGCCCGCAGCTGCTGCGCCCTGACCCTGGGGACCTGCAGCTGCTCCAGAAGTGTGCCTGTGGCCACAGGAGTCTGTTCTCCGCTGACAGAAGAGACATGCAGCCTGCTGCTGTTGGGAAATCACACCCAGCCTGCCACAGGAGCCATGCAGACTCACTGCAGCTAGCGGCACGCACACTCCGTCTGCCGAGCTGACGATGACAGAGCGGGTTCTTGCGGTAACGCTGTCCCTGTCTTCTGTTTCTTTCTCTGTCTCTCTTTTTCCCTCTCTGCTCCGTTTTCTATCACCCTTTGGTAGGAACACTTACCCTTCTTTATCAATAAACAGTTCTCAGATGTAATACTGCCACGTTTGCGCTGTATTTTCGTCTGAGAAATCTTTTACAGCAGGATGGGACACCATATAGTAACATCTTTTCCAGCATCAAGAAGGAATCTAATGTTACACAATAAGACAAGATATGGATCCACTGAGGCAGTGGCATTATGACAGAAAATTGAAACATCACAGTGTGGCTTTATTGCAATTGCTCCTCACCATCACCACTGCAGTTTATCAGTTTCTAGCAAGAGTTGGTTCTCAGTTACCAGACATTTCTTAACACAAGAGGGAGAAAAATCCAACTTTGTATTAAATTTTTCTGAATTGCTAAGTGGCAGCCTTTCTTCCAGTACTTTCAGTGGTGTTAACAAGACTGTGATGTGTTTTTCAACATGAAGTATTGTTTCAGACTAAAGCAGATCATGACTTGTTCAAAATAATGTCAGTACATCATGCACATTTTCAAGAGGGCCCAGTTTATTCTTATTCCCATTTCTATACATGGCAAGTGTAGAAGAATCTTAAATAGCAATGAACTTAAGAAATTCCTTTTAAACTGCCCCAAAGGGTCAACATCATTGGGTTTGTTTCTGTGTGCTACCAAACAATGAGATGCCATAGGCTATAAAAGAATTCCAAGGTCCATGTTAACAATATAGGGATTTTATATAAGTTCCCTTCGCTCACATTCCTGGAAAAACTATGAAAAATAAGTGTTTATCGCTGGAGGCAAGAAAAAGGACTAATGGAGGATATTTGCTTCTTAGATAGTTGGGGGAAGTTAAAGCAACAAGTCTTAGAGTCCTCAAAAGGCCAGCAGATAATCTGGCCCTGCATCGTCCAAAGCTATGCCAGGTTTTAAAGTGCCATTATACTTCCCCACCACGTAACTGATGAACCCAAAATCATTTAATAAAATGAAAAGTAAGCTCAGAATCTCATTTGTATTAAACTGGCCCCAAGACAAACTTGAACACTGTGTGTCACCACCAGTAACTTACTTTGCTTAATTTAAATTAACAACACAACATGAAGGTTAGGAAAGTAGAGAAGAAAATTAACTAACCTTATCAACACCTCAATCCACTCACCAACCTGTAGCCCAAATGAAGAGTAACCCTGATGGGATAAAATGGAGCACACTTTTCACTTCTACCTGTTTAGCCTATACAACCAGCAATGTTAGGGTGAGAAGTTATCCAAACTCAGAAAAAAGGGAGGAGCAACTTTTTTTTAGCCATCTAAAACCAGAGAGGGGAAATCATTATGGAAAAATTTAATCTGCAGTGGAGGAACTGAGGAGCAGGAGGAAAAGTCATTCTAGCCAGAACAGCTGCCAGGATAAGGCAAGACAAATAAGTAAACAACATGGTTTGTTCATCTCAGTTGCCAGCCATGTTGTATATGTGTCAACATTCCAATTCATTAATTACTACTTAGATATTACAGTGATGGCACCCATACCAATTACCTGAACATACAGCGTTTAGTGGTTTATTTGGGATTATTTTCAAAAGACATTCCTAAAAATTGTACCGGTTTGGAAGCACTGTTTGTTTATCCTACTTGTCAGATAAAGATGGGAAAGAACGTTTTTTAAAATTTTTTTTTTACTTTGTCATGTTCCCAACTGTGCCAAGAGACAAATCATTCTCCATATCTCCCCCCACCATTTCTGCTTCCCTGCAGTTCTGTAGACTGTCCTCCAGAGATTACTTCTCCCATCCATCTGTACACAGTTGTGTTTATCCACTGATTTTGGAAGAAATCATTCCTTTCCCCCTTATTGGGCTGATTCCTGAGGAAGCAGTGCTACTCTGGCACTCAGATGCAGCTATTCTTTTACCTCTATCCCAACTAACAATATTCCTGACTAGAAATAGTGCACTTTGGGTTCCTCCTGAACCCACCTGCACTTCTTGGCTTCTTGGTCCTTGCAAGGGTCGTCCTTCTCAACCACTTAAGCCATGAATCAAAAGCAGTGATTTGGATTTGCTTCTTTCCTCTCTTCATTTTAGTTCTGAAGTTAAGATGGAAGGAGTTTCATGCTGGCTGTGATGAACCTGCCTGCTTCATTTTTCCGGTTTGGAATTTTAATTGCTTTCTAAATTACTGATGCAGAAATCCTAGGCAGAAAAAACCCGCCACCTTAATCTAGGTATCTGTTGTTCATTGCTTTGTCTTCCAGTCTTTTGAGATATGAGACTTTGGATACAGATGAAAGAAAAAACTTTAAAAGCCACCCAATGTAGGAATTTTAAAAATGTATCTATTTCAAGAGAACTGAAAGGAGAAATATGCCACTGCAGAGATTCCATCAGGGGTTTCCAAGCTTTCCTTCTTTTCATCTGTGTGGTCCTGTTTCTTCTAAGTCAAAATCCACTGAAGTTTCAGGCAGTCTTTTATTCTTGCCAGTAGCAAGAGGAAAGAATTTTTTTGTGTGACAGCAAAACCAAGGAACTGGAAATAGAAGTCACAGATTTTAAATGTATGTGTTTCCTTTCTTATGAGCCTGGTGTATCTAAAGCAGAGACACCTAGGAGTTTCCAATGTCCTTTGAAAAAGTTTTTGAAAAAGAGAGCTTTACACCTTTTGTTCGGATTTCTGACACCTGCCCATCAATAATACTCACTGCCTACCTCACTAAACAGTTGTCCATCTATTAATATAAATAGATTTTAACCTTAAAAACCACAACCACAATGCAACAGTACAAAATAATATACTCTAACAGCAGTAACTCCCAGAGGCCCAGTACACCAGCTTCCAAAATATCAGAAATAGAGGGAAATGTCCTTGAATTGAGGCCAATTCAGAGTAGCGTTGTTTCTTTCAGTTAAGATTCTTACTGTACTGACTTCTGATCAGAGAATGCTTCAATGAACAATGCAGGATAATAACCCTGGCAAATTCATTGCTGTGCAGCTGCCTGCAGAACATACTATAGACCCTGGAGACACAGCCAGCCCACACCTGATTATCCACAAAAAAATGGCTGCTGAGTCTCCCACGTATGCTGAGCACTGTAGATGAGAACACAGAACAGTGGAATATGCGTATCTACAGATCTATTTCCTAAACACAGTATTTCCTGTACCCACCTCCTTGCCCATTTTTCAGCCTTTCCCACTCAAGCCCTGGATTAACAGATGAAGAAAAGGTTGGAGGTACAGATGAAAAAGGCAAGGAAAGGGTGGAAAGGCATGCAGAAGTCAGCAACGATGCTGATGGGAGAAGTCTGACTCCAGTTGCTTCCAGCCCTTTGATCTTCCAACTAGAATACACTGAATTTTATGCATAGCATCTCAGCCAGGCTATAAAATCTTCAAGTCCACTTGAAATAAACTCCCAAAGGCTAGGCAAACTACTCAGGAGACCAGCAGTTTAAAAAAATATTTGGAATACTGAAATTAATCTATAGTAAACAAACTATTGCTTGTGTCAACACAAAATAAGAAAGTTTGACATTAGCCTCACAGATACTAAAATTGTCAGGAGACACTGAGCTAACTCATTTTGGTTCTCCCCTTGGCATAAATTCCTGCTGAGCTGTTCATGAAACTCTGCAGTGACCACCAGGGAAACCCAGTGAGGGCTGATGAATCCTGGAGAAAAAGCAAAGTCCACCATCTCTGGCTGGGTGACCCTATAATTATGCAATGAACAATACTATTGTTTCTGTAAATTTGATTTTGAGACCTGTTAGGCAGATTCTTAGGGTCAAAACTGGTTGACAGAACTGGCAAGGATCTCACACTTAGGGTCATTTATCCAGTTTTCAACTTCATCCCAGGCCAGTTTCACTGCAACTGGCATGAGGCAAAGCCAGGTTTTCCCCCCAGCTACACAGGAAACTCAGCTCAGTACCAGAAGATGCCAACTGATTTTACGCTACTCAGACTCATCCCCACCCTTCCACACATGCTTGGAGTTGATTCAGTCACATACCTAAAAGGAATCATGTGTTTCTTAAATCCTTATGGTACTGTGTATGTGGCAGCGGCATCTGTTTGTTTCTTCCCCAACACAACTTTGTGCAGCAGTATGTTCATAAGACTGCTTTTTTTTTTTTTTTTTTTTTTTTGCGCCCCCTCCGAACGTTG
>VZTE01002469.1:178934-203438 GCA_013397775.1 Eulacestoma nigropectus
TTTTGCAGCCCCCTCAGAAAGTTGCTGCAGTCATATGGTAGAACCAGTGTAAAATACAGGTCACTTGAGAGATCCCATTGTTGCACTGGAGAGCAAACAGTTCAACCAAGGCTGTACCTGCTTCAAAGACTGTCAGACTTTTGGCCAAATCCTTTCTGTGCATGTCTCCAGCTCACAAAGTTAGATGATGTCCTGTTTCCACCTCACAGTTCTCCAATTCATGCATGTTGATGGTCTTCTTATTGGCACAGCATTAGGAGCTTGAGTCTATAACGCTCAGTAATGCCAGCAGCCTGTGTAACTCCAAGAGTTTTCTTGTCCAAGTGATGATTAATCAGATTTAACAAGACTGACACAGCACTCTGCAGAACATGACACTTTGATAAATGGTGCTCTCACAGCAGCTTACACCAGGCGCATTCCAAAGCACTCAGACTGATAGGAATCCTCCTGAAGACTTCAAATATGCACCGAGTACCAGTACAGAACAAACACAAGGTATTTTGTGACCCATCTGTATCAGAATCTTTCTTTCTGAGGAGGGATTTCTTTAACTGTGATGTTCTCAACCCTCAGCTGGGTTGAAGAAGATCTGAAGAATGTGGCACTGGATTTGTGCTGCTGCTGCCCAGCTCTGCTGGTTGGATACAGGGCTATGCCAGCAGCACATTCACACAATGGTGATACTTACTTTATCTCATTATCTTCTGCCCTCAGAAAGCAGCCTGAGTGAGTGGGAGATGTCAGAACAGTGCATAAAGCAACCTCTGATAGTAATGAAATAAGTAGTATCTGTTTACTCCCAAAGAACCAGGAGACTACCCAAAAATAATAAATTTTGGGTTCAGGCTTTCTTAAAAGATGCTTTTCTTCAATGGCAATCCAGTAATGCTCAATATTTATCCTAGCAGTTGTAAGGCAATATGTATTCTAACAGTCTTTGTAGTGATAACAGTGGATTGCATTTGAGTGGAAGGGAGATCTACACCTTTCCCTCTCCCCTATCCCAGAAATAGCTCATAGTAAAAGAACAATTTTTCTCCTTTGGGTGGTATTTAATTCAATTGCACAACTTTTTGGTGAATTTGGCATGAGTAAAAGGACACTTTAGCATGACAGGCATTTAGCAAACTCTACCACATAAGGATGTCAATATATTCTTTCCTTTAATTCCTTAAATAGCTATTTTACATCAAAGAGTAAAAGAAGAAGAAGAAAAAAAAGTAAGGTTTTGTGGGCCATCAAGCTACATTACTGAGTACTCAAACAAACAAACCCCCAAAGACTAAACATTCCATTTTGGAAATTAGGTCAATAATCTTAAAGTGATCACTAATCACTTTTCATCAGACATCTTTAAAGAATTTTCAATACACAATTACAGACCTGTCACAGATCAGAGGCTAAGCACACATTAAAATCAGGCATTCCCCATCCTGTTGCTATAAAACACAGGGGGAATCCACAGATAACTCTGCTGGAATTTGAGTAAATGTCAAGGTAATCCGGAAGCTCAGCAAATTTCAATTGTCTCAAAAAGCACAATTCTGAAATCCTGCCACTGCCAATCTCAAGCGCCAATCTTTCTCCTCTCCCCTGAAAAACTTTCCATTCACCCTGGATGTAAAAAAAGTGACAAGAAATGCTAAAGACAGACTAACTAAGAAAAAGAAATTAACCGTAGACTCCAAAAGCCCGCTTAAACAATAGCACCACTTTCCTTCCATCTGCATTCAGCAACATTCTTGAATTTAGTGTGGCATCATCTGCACTGGTGCTGTGGTGAAATGTGGTTGACAGTAGTAAATGACATGAGGGACATAGAATGGCCTATTTCCTCAGGATAACTACCATCCTAAACAGGCATTTTGTATTATTCATCATATATTAACCATCATCCTTCTCCCTGGCACTGTTTCTCATTAAGTCAGAGCCTTGTGTGGACACCCAGAGGGGCTCCATCAATTCATGTGAAGTCAGTCAATACAAACTAGTATAGTAATAGCAGGGTTAGTGTCACAACTCTAAACACAATTTCAACCATAAATCAGCATAAATGAGGTCAGAATCCACTTAAAATGTTAACAGAGACATTTGTATTGGGTTTAAGTAACGTAATAAAAACTGGCGTAATTTACCCTATTTTGAGTATCAACTAGCTCCAAGCTTCCCTGCCTCACATAAATCTGCATTAACAATGATACAAGATTTGGACCTGGAAGCCTCCAGACCCTCAAGGCAGCTTTTTCATTACTTTATAGTTTGTATACGCAATTATCTCTGTAAAATGAAGTGCAAAGCACGACCATTCTGATTTGGCAGTGAACTGTGAGTCAGCCATCTCCGACCTACCCAGAGAGGTCTGTACACCCTGAGCAGCAGCATCTCTTTATTTCTGTATAATGAGTAGGAGAAAATATTTTGAGATATTAGACTAACAGGTATTGTACAAGTAGAAAGTACTGCTTAATAGCTTACATTTCTCCGGGCTTTGAATTAAGAACCACGGTCACCCCTAATGGATTAGAATAGGACATGTTTTACTTACCTCCTACATGTGCTGGTATCCTTTTATAAAAGGCTAATATAGAAATTTGTTAATACTCCTCCATGCATTAGTAGAGCTGGATGACCTATGATCCTCAGTACACAAATTAAGCAGCACTTTAAGGGCTGGATGAAGCCCCTAAATGACATATGGCCCCCAGTCACATTACCAGTATCCTATAGTAACATGACAAAAATGAGATGAGTTTTACTGTTTGCTCCCCTCAAAAAAGATATCAAAAAGACCTGTCTGGACTCCAGGAAGGAAAATATTTCCAACCTTCATTCTAAGCCACAGTGAACAAGACAACTGTTGTCCTTACAAGGTTGTGATAGCTCTGCTGAGCAGGAGATAAAAGCTGTCTTGTTAAGGGTCTGATCTTCTTTCTCCTCTGCTGCAGTCTGGTCAAATCCACAATGACTTCAACAGAATATGACCTGAACCCAGATCTGCACCCAGCAATTACAGAAGAACCTAATGGTCCCTAGGTCAGATGATCTGTTAGAAATTCAGCTGAGGCTGGTAGGTCAGAAGTAGAAGTAGAAAAGCCAGATAAAAGGAGGGGACTGGCTTTGTTTTATGCTTTCCTTAAGATGGCTGTTTTAGGTATTTTTCCTCATCCTGTCACTCAGGACTGAGCTAGAGAGAAAGGGCTGCTGCTGAGACCCTCAGTGCAGAAGAAAACCCTCAAAGGCTCACTAACTGAAGTCAACCAGGCAGTGCCATGAAAGGCTACGTCAGCCAGACTTCCTGGCACTTCAAGGTAGAAGTATCATGGATTTTTAGCAAACAATTCAAACTCCCAAAATGTTTAATTCCCTGAACATTCCTGAAGAGGTGGTGTCCCTTTTCTTCAAATGTGCAAATGAATGCCAGAGTCACAGAAAGATTCTCTACTTTTTAGTAGACAATTGATAGCCTCAATGTATATTTTTACAGGATTTAGACTTGCAGATCATTTGGTACACAAAAAATATTTCTCCCATTGACCTGTTTCAGCTGTAAATACTCAGCACTTCTCCAAATCAGACCTTGGAGGAAACTAGGAACACACAATTAGTGACCACCTTCAAAAAGTTTGATTAAAATCAAACAACACAAATTTGTGTTGCCTAGCAACACAAATTCTGCCAGAGACAGTGATAAAATTCTGTTCTCTAGATAAGCCTTAAATTCCTTTGTGACTACCTTTTCCTCTTCCTGCAATCCCTTGCTCTATTTGCTGCATCCCACAACCTCTGCATTAAAACTAGAATGTGCTAAATTGGTGTCTTTTCCCACACAACATTTGCAATGGAATTTCTAAAGTGCTAAGATAACTTTAGTTCTGAAGATGTACGAATTCCTCACTTGCTTCTCCTCTAATTTTTTAAGAAAACTAAAAAACCAAAAACCGTTTACCAAATAGCCTAATTTAGTATCTACCAAGGTAATTACAAAATGAGGTCTTTCCCCCTCACCTAACTACTCTCTCAGACTAATTTTCTCCCCTCTTTCTGCCTCCACCATTCCACAGCTTCGCATCTGGGCACAATCTCCTCCACAGCAAGTGTCTGCTCATCTGCCCACCCCAGCACAACTGTCTTCACTCAGCCATTCCCAGTTATAGGAGATTCCAACATCTAGCCCAAAGCCCTTCATTTGATAAGACACAGGCTTTTGGAACTTATTTTGAGCTTACCAAGGAAATCTGTTTCCCTCAGATGCACACTCCCTTTTTATCACGCTCATATATGCAAATCTATGCATGTGTGTGATGTGGTGTGCATCTGTCGGCATAATATTTGCAACCATAATAAGAATGTGATTTGTATGAAAGAACAACAGCAGATCAGATCAAGCAACCTGGGAAGAACCCAGGAGATGAGACACAAGTGCTTCCTTTAAGAGTGGGTTACTGAAGAGCTCCTGGGAGTAGGAGAGGGGATATGCCTGGGGAAGTGAGTTCCTAGATCTGCAGTTACAGCAATGAAAGGACACTTGAGGAGCATGGACAGAACCAGGGGACACAGGAGCTGAGCTTTTTCAGTTTTTTTCCTCAAAGCTGCTCCATCTCCAGTTATCCCATGCCCTGGATGCAGGTGGAAACAAGTTTGGGAACTGCACTAGTAAGCAGCAAAATGTTGGAAAAAATGACACAAAAATAGGCAGCAAAGGGAGATCCTTCATTTAAACCTTCCTGCCATTACAGCTAAAGGTTTAGGAATCTCCTGAGCCAGAGGTTCCACTGCATCAACCTAGGAATAACTGAGAAGAAAAATCCTCACAGCTCTCACCTCTAGGAAGAGGCAGCCTCCAGCTAGGACAACTCAGATGTATTTTTAGTAAGACCAGTGGAACTGTGCTGACTTACTGTGCAGAATATAATTTAGGCTGTAGTAGCATCCAAAAGCTCCAATTAGGAGGAGAGTTCCATCCTGTCAGGCAGCAGATGAATACCTACAGTCAGGCATGCCCTATTCCAAGGAGACAGGCCAGGCTGCCTTCATATGCTTCTAATTGGGCTCTCCTTGAAACTCATCCTGATTCTGCAATATTTGCAGATTGCAGCTTTTTGTTTACTCCATTGGACTGGAACATGAGAATTACTTTAGTGCACCCCTTGTGGAATGCACGCCTTGCCAGTAGACTAAAGGATGGAACTCAGAGCCTAATGATAAGTTATAAAGCATACCTTCATCCTCCAGGCTGCAAGTATTTGACAGGATCATCAATTTCTGTCTATCATAAAAAAAAAAAAACTGATCTCAGCCCTGTAGGCTCAATAAATAGGACATTCATGGTTCAGACATCTTTAACTGCCTATGGGAAGCTGACAGCTCCATCCAGATCTTTCAGGTGACATTCTGACCTTCCTCTCCTTTTGGGGAGAAAACCAGTGGAAAGAGAATAAAAAGAAGAGATGATGTACATCCATCTTCCTCCTTTTTCGTTCTGCATCGGAAATGAACTGAAATCAGCCCTTTCTGAAATAGCCTTTTCTAGTGCTTTTTTCATTGGAATATTTACATGTTATTTTAAACACTTTGTCTAAGAGTCTTCAACAATGCAGAAATGCTAAGCACCTAAATATGACATGAGGTCCATACTGTCACTTATATCATAACTAAACAACTCTGTGAGAGGGATCATTAAGCTCATCATAGACATCTTTGAAAAAAAAAAAAACAAACCTGTTTTGAGGCTGATAAAAGAACAAAAGCAAAGTCAAGGTCCCAAGTTCAAATAAATTCCACCCTGTAGATAACAAGTAGAAGATTCTCAGGAGGACAGTGGGAAATAAAACTAACTGTTCCCCTTCTTCAGAAACAGGGAGTTAGGTAAGGCACAAGGGAAAGGAGGCCACACAAAACACTTGTAATATTTCAGCATCACCAGAGTTTAACCTGGGAAGGCTTATACTGGCAAGCTTCCAACTCTGCCAGCTCTTTGTTACATACCAGAATTTATTCCACAGCTGAAGACCTTCAAAATAACAAAACCATGCGAAAGAAAAGCAGATTGACTTTTTGGCAGGAAGTCAATGTGCAAATACTAATGAAATAATCTCAGTAAGCAGTCAGACTCTTCAAAGGTCAACAGCAACACAGCAGAGAACTTCAGCATTTAAGTTATTAACAATTTTGTCTTGAAGCATTCTGGCAGCTTCTATGCTCTAAGTTAAGGGTTTTAAAAAATAATCAAGATTTGATGACTGAACAGTCAGGGTCTCTACATCTCTATCTCTGTGGTTCTTCAGACAAAGAGACTGTCTTGTTCGTATTGGAGCTACCAATCCAATTCCTAACTATTTAGGACCAGAACCAAAAGCAATTAGGAAAATGGACTGTCATCAATGCTCTTTCTTATTTGTTTCTGGCAAAGTGCGTTATAGAACACCCAATCTCAGTGCTATCTTCCATTACCTGTATTCTCCCTATTAATCTGTATTTTGTTCTTTTATCTGTTTCTCCACTCTTCTACTTCAGCCTTCACAACCAAATACTCTTCATTTCTCAGTAAGGGGGATCCTTCCCTCATCTCCCCATGTCCCTTTTCTCTCCTAACTCAGAACTCAGGACTGGGTGCAAGCAATGACAGAGGATGGTAAGGAGGAGAAAATTACCCTGAGGAATGAAAGTCAATGACCTCAAACTGCCCAAGCTTTGAAATACCTTAGGTGAAAGTCACTTGCTGTCCCCATAGTCCAGATTTGGTAGAGTGAAAGTTAGTGATGACAACTTCAGTGGTTTTATTGAGATCAGAAGCCAGACTCCTGGAAGAACGAAGCACAGCTTAAGTCTTCCAGTTACTCAGTGGAGCAGCTTCAGTTCTCATTTTCACTAACTTAAATTACGGAGCACTGATACATTTCCTGTCTTGCACCTTTATGGATCAAGACCAATCCTGCTGTGCTACTGACAAATAAACCATCACTGGCATGTCAATAATTAACATTTAATGTCAATTAATTAAGTATCAATCCTGCTTAGGGACACAATTTCTATTAAACGTATATGAAGGAACACTTTGTCGCACTCTTCACTGTCCCACTCTTCATTTTTTGGATGCTGGGGACTTAAAAAATCTCTTATTTTCTTGTTGCTACTTTAGATGGCTCCTTCATATTGCAAATCTCCCTGAGCATATTGTAAATTGCCAGCAAAAAAATGTCCATATAAGGTAGACAATCCTCTTGTCTAGGCTCAGACATTGTACTGGATAGACTTAGATTGGTTTTATTGGATTCACTTCAGCATCTTCCAAATAAACAAACTAAATTAATACAAACCAGGCTAACTTCATCCTAGGAGTGCCCATACAGTATTTTGTAGCCTTTTATTGAAACTCATTAATTTAAAATACCTTTTTCTTTAGACTTTGCTTTCAGAACATGAGGAAACAGAAAATCATAAACAACAAATGCAAAATGCTAGGAGAGATGACTGAATTTTTACTCCTTGCTGTGCCTAGTTCAAACACAGAAAGGTTTTCTTTCTGTAAAAATGGTGGGGGTAGATTTCATTTCCACTTAGTATCCACATTTGAGCTTCCTAATCCTTAGCAAGGGTCAGCTATGAAATGAATGTGAACTAAATCCTAACACTCCATGAACCATGGAATCAACAATAACTTAACCTTTCTGATCCAGCACTTTACTAAAGAAAAGCTTAAGAGGAACAAGAAGGGAGTACCCTATTTCTGGTTATATTGATGTGTTAGGGATTGCCAGTCAAACCTCATCAGTTCCAAATCAGAGCAACCAAGAAGCCGAAATGAGAATTCTTATCTGCTAGTTGGGTTTCTGCATCTCTCCCCACCAATCTAGAAACATATGGAAAGTGAATTCCACACTGGCATGAAGCCCTTTTGACTCACACAGCAGAGCCTCTTCAGCAAAGGCACATCCAGGGTGAGGCAGCCTCAGTGGAACATCTCTTGATTTCATCTATTCAGTGTGTCACCACTGGGGACAGGACAGCAACAAGAGCTCAGCATTATAGAGAAAGTGACCTCAAAGGAAAGGAAAGGCAGCTGTCAGAAAGGTGGCATGGAAATGGAGGTGCGCCACTAAGGGTTACAGATATATAGGTTTTATGTCCAGCATGAAGTCATGTAGATAAAAGGGAAGAGCTGTTGACTATGGCACTGCCAAAGCACAAATACAGCAAGTATGGAAGAAACACAGACATTTTACCTAATCTGCGAGAATTTGTTTTTGTTTTTTTATCAGCCTCTAAACAGGGTTTTTTTAAAAGATGTCTATGATGAGCTTAATGATCCCTCTCACAGAGTTGTTTAGTTATGATACAAGTGACAGTATGGACCTCATGTCATATTTAGGTGCTTAGCATTTCTGCATTGTTGAAGACTCTTAGACAAAGTGTTTAAAATAACATGTAAATATCCCAATGAAAAAAGCACTCGAAAAGGCTGTTTCAGAAAGGGCTGATTTGAGAGCAGATTCACTACTAGTGGCCACCAGGAAAATGTCAATTAATTTCAGATGCAGAAGGAAAAATGAGGGAGATGGATGTACATACCTGGCTAAGTTAGAATCATTTCACCAATATATTTATACTCTATAGCAACAGCTCAAAATCCATTGATACTGAAAACTGCTTAGGAACAGCACAGTAAGTTCCAGGCTTCTAAGCAATCACTACAGTAACATGGTCTGTTTCCCAACATCTTTGCAGTCCTTGGAGAGGTGTAGATGCAGATTTAATGAGCAATGCCTACCATCTGTTAATACCGCCTCTAAGAGCAAGTGAGAAAGAAACAGCAATACCAAAAGTGCAAGAGATGGTAGAAGCTTTAGAAAAATGGACCATCAATAATCGGGTTTTCTGTGTATGACTGCTGTAAAAACAAATCCCTCCAAAATGAGCAGACGACATGTTTATTTTGCAAGTGTTACAATATTTAAGTCACTCTTGAACCTGGATTAGAACCAGGCAATAAACATTCAGGTTAACAGAGCTAGTGAGCATATTCTGATCCAAAGTCAGGCTCACCAAAATTCCACCTTCCAGGACCTGAACCTGCAGGATCCAAGCTCTGGGCTCGCTCCTTTGTTAACAAACTAGAACAGCTCTTTTGAGTTATGCTGATTTACATAAAGTATTTCCTATACAGGAAAGTAGGATAGTATTTCCTAATAGCTGATAGTACAAAAACTTCATTTTCTTCATCCAGTCATATACATTTCAGTCTTTTATTATTAACTTCTTCTTCCTCAAGAAAGCTTGCCAAAAATTTATTTAAGTACCTTGGGTTTACTGCCATAGTCCCAGTTTTATTTGAACACAATACTAAATCTGGAGGGAAGGACATAACTGGAGGTCCATAGTTTGCATGATGAGGTATCTTTGGCCTACTTTATCCTACAAAGCTTTGTGACAAGAACAGATGTAAAAGCTCCTTGCAGTCCTTAATCAAGACATACTATTACTGAGATAACCAGAAGGCAAAAGAACAAGCCAAGTCAGCAGGATTCAGAAACAGAGATGGTTGCATGAAATAAAGGGTTTATTTTAATCCCAGGAATTCCTCCGCAGAGTTCAAGTCAATTATATGTTAAAGCCACATTACCTTGCTGTATGCTAGTATAAACATGTAGAACACATTTGTAGTCATTTAATAATCATCAAATTTTATGACATACCAACCCTTTGAATCAGAAATGCATTATTTTTCATTGCTTTTAATGGGTTATTAATTTATGCAAGTTACAAAGAGAGATTAGTTCCCTTTTCCAAGCAGATTATTGCCAAGTACAGTTAAAATGCAAAACTATACTTTCTTCTGACTGTTTCACAACTTCTGCAGTGAAAACAAAGGCAAAAAAATTCTGCTTGTTTTCATTACAGCAAGACAGGAATCAAAACCCCATTCAGAGCCAGATATAATTAGGTGATAATTCAACCGTGTTTCCTATTAAGGAGATAGTCACATTGAAGTTTAAATAAACGCCAAAACCTAGTCGTTTAGAGATAGACTGTCATTATTTTTTCAATCAGAACAAAAATACAAAACCCCTTCTGTATGTCATGCAGACATTGTGTATGCCCACACCACTCCGGCAGGCACCAGGTACTCAGCTCCCTTCATCAAAGGAAGTAATTTTTGGAAGAGTGTATTTTGCATTCTTCTAGAAATCAAAATTAAATTATTCTTTCTTTAATTTTACTTTTAGCATGGGGTATGGCACCAAAGTGCAAAGACATGAAAGCCAAAAACCAATTCCAATATGCAGTCTTTCATACAGATGTGGTAAATAGAGCCCAAAACATGCACACAAGGGGCTCCATCCCTCTCCTTACCTCATGTAAAGCCATTCCTACAGATTAAATGCCCCTCAAACTCTCCCAGCCACAACCAGTCTGGTTTCTTCCACAGCCTATTCCCTCTGCCCTAACTTCTGTCTCTCCCATACTGTACTGATGGAGACCTGTTAAAACTCTTATTTACAGACCCCTGCTGAAACCCAAACCACTGCACTGTAGTGTCCAAAGTTACCTCATGTCTCAGTAGATGGATGAATTTTTTCCTTATTTCTTTCCTCTGAGGTTTTTTTTTTACAATTTGTACATTGTTTTTTACCTGGGGATTTTTTTTTATACCTGCACAGAAATTAAGTACTGAAAATAAGTCCAGACATTCTGTCTCACCGTGCTAGATCTCTGAGAAAAGCCCTGGGCCCTGAAAGTCCAAATACTCTGACAGTTTAGAAAATGTAATTCTGCAAAAGCCTGAACAGCCATTTTGACTTTGGCCACATCTTCAAATGTCAGTAAAACCCACCTGTGGTGATAACCACCCCTGTTAATAGCAGACAGACTGAAGGGACATAGGGGCTGTTTTAACAGGGACAGTGGCACCACAAAGTAAAACCGACATTTAATTTCTACAGTTCTTATTTTAGCTTCTACTAATGCCAGCTCATATACAAACATAGTAACTCTTTCTTCATCCACATTTATTAGAAATGGTACACACTCTTAGTGTGCTATAGAATAGGGGAAATAAAGAAGTATAAAGTTCACTTCCATTCAAGAATAGCCAAGATCAGTCTCAAAGAGCAATAAATAATAGGATACTGCTAACACCAAACATGAAGAAAGACAGTTAAAACCATTACAAACCCATATCTATCAGTTACTTAACAATCTATAGGTTCAGTCAATTTAAAAGATCCAGGAACAGGGGTTTAGTGGATTAGTAACAACAGACCATTAATCTCTGCAGCCTCAATTTTAATACAGCAATAACCAAAGTGATTGAAAATCATTCTGACATGTGACCAGTAAAGCTCCTGAGCACAGTTCTCTCCCATACCTGAATCCCCTCAGCAGAGGTCACGGCACCTTTCTAATGGGACTATTTACCAAGAGACCTCTGCTTAATGCTTAACTAAGCTCTAGGCCAACATTTCTGGCTGAGTCATTCCACTGCATACCACCTCCCTGAACTAAAAGCTGATTTTGAAGATTTTATTTTGCACTTTATTTCAGCCTTTATTAGCAAATAAAACCAAAGTTGTCTAAAACAAATACTTTTTGTTTCTACATAAGATTTTAAATAAACATGTAGGAATTGATGACTGTCATCCCAAGCAAATGCCAGGAGATTATTTCTGTGTAGTTTATATCATATCAGTGAAAGTTATATCCAAAAATAATGCAATAGTATTACACCATATACACTGGTTTTAAATATAAGAAGGCTTTATTTCAAAGATATTACCTTCTGCAGTAGTCAGTGACTAGAATCAATTCTTAAATGACCAGTAATGTGATGATATTAAGTGATCAAGACACATCTCCTCACTTAGTCCTCCACAACCATTACCAGCATACCAGTAAAGAAGCCATTGAAAGAGAGACCTTGCAAAAAGGATTTTAATTCAGCTGTTGCTACCTGTGGTCTGAAATCTGAGCCCCAGGTTCCTTTTCAGGAGCATTAAAAGGAAGATGCTGACTACCTTGTAGTCAGAAATGCTCTTTTATTACTGCAAAGTAAATAAATATTTAAAAACATAAAAACACAGCAGACACAGAAGGTCCCAGTTACACAGAGTAGGGAACTAAAAATGGGAGAGTTTTGAGAGTTACTTGCCGCTGTTTGTGAAGCATTAAGTAGCACCAAAGTAGGACAAGGGCTGGCGGAGAGAAAAGAGAAAGTCTGTGTAGTGGTTTGATCACATGTATTTCACTTTGTGAGATAAGGATTAGAAGAAATGCAAAGCAGGCCTTAAACTTTAAAGAATATAAGGAAGTTTATTACTAACAGAGTTAAAGGTAACAAAAAAAAAAGAAGTTAAAGCAAAACCCTCTTCTTTCCAGCACTCCCCAAGCAAAAAAACTCCTTTCCCCCCTTTTCTCCCTCCAGCACTCTCCTCTCCTTTTACCACTTTGCACAAAAGGTAACAATTTTGGTCAGTGTTACAGTCTTTAAAAGTCTCTTTCTTATGCTTACGGAAAAAAGGTTCCCTCCTCTGCTGATGCCGTGGACATTTCTTCACAAACACAGTAGTCCGCCCGGAAATTATCTACTGAAGTGAAATCTCTCCCATGACAATTCCACAGTATATTCATACTGCAATCATGGGCCATCACATGGGGTTACAAGTCCTTTTAAAGATGAATTCTTCCAGCCCAAACACAAAGGTTCTCTGCTTCCAGTCTCTTTTAAACATGAATTATTCCAGCTTAAACACAAGGGCTTCTCTGCTTCTTCATGAACCTCTAAAAGCTGCTTCCCAACTACATGGCCTGGCATAGGCATTCTCTTTCATCTTCACAAGCTGCAACATGAATTCTCACAGGCATGGATTTTCATCTCCCCATACTTTAAAACGATTTAAAGAGTTCAGTCCTCCGCAGCTGCTAGAAAGGGTTTTAAGATTCGTGCCGGAACGCACACACCCTTTTCTCCCACCGCCATCTCAGCGTCGTCTCACGTGACTGACTTTCTCTTTCTTCCTGACCATGCAGCCTCCATGTTCTTCTCCCTCACGTCTTTCCTCACGGGCTGCGCTGATGTTCAGTTTGGTGCAAGCTGTGCAGGCTGGAAAAGGAGGCTCCGCTGGTCCCGCTGGGTCTGCATGGGCCGCTTGAGGGAGAGAGGAGGCTCCCCCCGGGCTGCATGAAGGGGGAGGGGAGGCCCCTCCTGATTCAGAAGCCGAGCCAGATGGATTCAGCTATCGGGCAGCCCATAGATAGTTTAGCTGCTCGTGGCTCTGAGGGAAGGGAGAGGGGTGAGGGGGGGCAGGCAGGAGCCCAGGCCAGGCCCGGGCCCAGAGGCCGCCCGGGGCTTGGAGGCCCCCCTTCTCCCTCAGGAGACCGGCAACCAGAGAGGAACTTCCCGCCCTTGCACGGGGATTAAATACGCAAAATTCACAAAAGCGCATTGGCTTAAAAGCTTATCAATCAACTCAGTTTCAACCCATGACAGTCTGCAAGCTCTGTGCCCTTTGGTAGATATAATCCAAATATACAAATATGATGTAAATGTATTGCAGAGATGTCCAGCTGTTTTTATAAATAGTACAAAACTTTTTTGCTTGTGGTAGAAATTGATTTAGAATATTATAAATGAGCCTTACCTCATTTAAAACGTGAGGAATTTTTCTGCTGACACAGACCGAATATGCCACCAGCAGTGGAGAGGACACGTTTGCCTTGCCTGATCCCAGACAGAGGGACGGACAGATCCTCAAGTACTTTTATATATTCCCCCCCACAAAGAGTTTTCTCTCAGTCTGACTAAACCCTGCTTATCCAATCTAAACTCTGCTAGCTGCTTGCACAAGACTGGCATGAGGTGTCCCAAACATCCCTGTAGGTACCACCGGGTCCACAGGTGTGTCCCCATCCCATTGGATGTCCTCTTTATAACAGGACTTGAGGTCAAATCAAGAGAAAATTAAAATTTGTGCTGAGAAGAAAGTGGAACAGAAATTCACATATGAAAAGCATTGCATATTACCACCCAACTCTTGTAACTTCACTTTTTAGTCTTTTGGTTGGGTTAATTATTGTGGAAAATGGTGTTTGTTTCATTCAGGGTATCCATACAGTGAGAATTAACAAAATACAATCCAATTTATATGAATTCTAATTGTACAGTTTCTCTTGCTATGCTAATCACCATAGAAAAGTCTCCATCTTTGCTTTACCACACAAAGAACTGAGATTATTTTACCCAGATAAAAACCTATTTTCTATACAACTGTATAGTTTAAAGAGAGACTATGAAAATTTTTGCTCATCTTAGCTGGGCTTTTCCAAAGATTTTGTATTATTCGTGTATTATACTACTGCTACTCCTTGCTTCAGCAAAGCACTTCAGCACATCCTTAATCTAAGCTGTTTTATACAATTACATATTAAGACTCAGATTCAGCAGAACACTTAAACATGTCTTTTAATTTTTGCATTTTGCTGAATCTGGCTGTTAATATATCAAAATAAAATGTAAAGAGGATGTCTCCGTTTTTGGCTTGCAAGTATGGAAACATACTTAGGCTACCTAATAAAATAAGTCATATTATTTATTACTCTATTTTCCATCCTGTTTCACAGTGAGCTAAATACCTGTGACTCTAGAGGAAAGGCACAATTACAGACTGGCAAAGATTAATTGTTAACAACTTAGAGAGTGCTAGGGCGGCTACTGAAGATAAAAATTATGCATCTGCAGATAACTTTAAATCCCAGTTGGAATTACTGCCACACAGTACCCTCAGGATTGTCTGGGCAAGCAAGAGGAGACTGTGGAGTCCTTGTAGATTCCTTTGTTTTCCAGCAGGCACAAAAACCAGTATGACAATAAGATAATGCTTATACATATGAATGTGAACAAAAAAAACCCCAAAACACCACAAATGTTGAAGCCAGGTGAATATAATGTAAAATAAAAACTGGGAGGAGTTCAGACAGGATGGGCAAAATGCCCTGGGGTGAGGTTTCACCCCTCAAAACAAATTCATGTATGTGTTCACAGTATATCCAAGAATTTCAGTACAGAAAGGGACCTGTTGGGCTGCTGAGAGCAAACTTCAAAGAGAAAATTTAGGACCAAAATCTCTGGTGCCCTATACTGTGTGTTGTCACCTACACCCATACTGAGGGGATGTGAAACACGAGGCAGGAAAGTGCTGCACTTGGAGGAACCCACTCGTTACTCATAGCCCATATAGAACCAGAAAAAGGCCAACTGAGTGAATGTTAATAATTTAAACAGAATTTAAATAACACACGTTTATGGAGGAACCTTGTCTGGATCTGAATTTTACCTTAATATCACGCTAACTCCTGGAAACCAATTTAAGGTAAATTCTAATTCATTTCATTCTTATGTACGCCAAAACTGTATCTCACAATAACTTCACTGCATGTATGATGAGGAGAACAAACACCTTGTAGTAGAGAGGCAGAGAGGAGGATCCAGCCCATGAGGGGATGCACCAGGGCCCTTCTGTGACCCTGCACTCACTGAGGGGATCCAGCCCCACACCCCAACCAGAAGCACAGGGTAAGGGCAATCTTTGTGTTATAAGGCAGAAATGAGAGTGAAAATGGACTGCAACTACTCAAAGTCTTGCTGACTTTCCACATGACATTTTACCTCAGCTTCTCCATCTGTGAAAGTGTGGCCAACACTGGGTATTCCCTGCAAACTGCTCCAAGTTCTGACACCAAAATTCTTCTTAACTTTTTTTAACTGCAATACAATGCAAAGCTCTTCTCATTCATACCTTTCATTCTTAGAAAAACCCAGACAAGCAGTCCCATTCAGAGAACTCTCCTGTCAGTCAGTGTTTACACACTCCCTAGCAGTAGGATTAGGACCAGCATGGGTCACTTAAATACATTTCCCTTCCAGCAGCAGCAGCCCTTCCCTTCCATAACTGCAGCTTCCCACGTGGGAAATAGCAGGCCACAACTCCAAGTCATATGGCATTCCACTGATGTAGAAACAAATACCTCATTCTGCATAAAATTTCACTCCCAGGAACACTACTGAAGTATTGTTATCTTTTTTTACCAGCAGGTATAAATCTTCAGCACCACCTTTTTCCTGAAGTTTTCTTTTCTCTGCCATGATGGCAAATGCAAGTTAATGCTCTTTCTAGCATCCCAACAACATCACCTTGCCAAACAAACCTCAGCTGTGGCAGCAGGAACCCTTCCTGACCTGCTCTCTTACCTACCCAAGCACCATCCTACTGGGAATGGCAGGGTTTGCTGGAGGACACAGCCACTTCAACATCACTTCCAACACTTGTTTTCCATAGTCACATGTACAAAAGACCCTTCACTAGCACTCATTATCTTTTCCTTTTAGCATTAATAATCCATAGAAGTCCTGCTGGCAAAGAAAAACATCATCTTAGAATTATTCCTGAAGCAGAACAGGGCTCCATAGTAGTTAACAGCAGGAAAGAATTTCAATTGGAAACAACCCACAAAAAGGACAAGAGGATGATTTTTCAGAAACCACGTTTCCCTCTAAATTAATCTACTCAAATGCTACTTCCAAAACATATAGATGTCAATACATTTAGAGGGGGAAAAAAAAAAAAAAAGATAATGTTGCTTAGGTGCCTCCTCCATGCATGTGCTTAGAAGCCACTTTGCTCGAGTCAGTGCACAATTCTTTCCATTCCATACTTAAAGCTTGACCAAGTTAAGGACTAATGATAAAGGGAGGAAAAAAGACTGTCCAAATTAATGAATAACCCTATGGATATAATCTTAGGTCTATGCTTATTTTAGTATCTTGCCAAAAAGTACCTCCTAATTAGTCATTTGTGGCTTACAGCTGGCTGTGGTATTTTTCCGGAAACTATATTAGAAAAGGTAAAACTGTGAGGCATTTAAGTTTAATGCTATTTTTACTGCAGAAATACAAATGTTACAGATTCATTAATTCAAAATAGAAATGCTTTCATGTGGAAACATCTGACAATGAAAGTATTTATTTTCTTTAGTTCTGACCACTGATTTCAGAATGCAATGTATGTGGAAACTTATCACTGTCCATTTTTCAAGACGAGTAAAAGTAAATTAAATATTTTAGGGCTGTGATCCTGATGGGCTGTACCTGGCACTCCACAGGAGCACAGACATCTGCCATCTAAAGCTTTTCTCATTGTTGACAGTTCAAGTTTTGCAATTTTTAAGGCCCAAGTCTCATTAACACCAAAGCCCTTTATATCATTTTTGGGAGTTGCAAGGACTTTTAGGGTGGGTGTAAATCTAGGTTACCTTTACCTCAACTGTCACCTGCTAAGCACTGCATGACAAATTTTGCCATATTGGCAAACTGGAAGTTTGCACTTATGAACACCCATGCACATGAATGAGGCACTATATAGGTCTACAATGTTTCAGTCATCTATTTTCATGACAATAATAACTTGCTATTTTATCTCCAAAAAGTTCCATTAAAAGACCCTTAGCTTTTCAACTATCAGTGGTTAAACCAGCAATAAAATACTCTACCACTTTGAATTCAGCTGTAAATAGGTTTGGCTGTAAAGCCTCTCTTCTCTCAAATGCCAGATTATTATCCTTTGAAAAAAACACTTCCTATTTATTTACCATTAATGTTTCAGTTTATCTACCACAGTGCAACTTTTTTTGCTAACTGATATTGTCCTGGCCCTTTCGTACTTTCTGATGGCATTACAATGGAAATGCAGTCCCATTGTACAGTGTTGCCTCTAAACCAGTCAATTTAAATTTGATCCCTATTTCCTATTCCTTCCAACCTCATGTACAGTGATGATAAAAACAAAACAGGAGCGAAATAACACTTGTCACACTATTTCAGTGTTGTCCACAACTAACTGTCATCTAGTTTTGTCTGCTGCTTGAGCTGGTAATGAGATAATGATGGGACAGTTTTATAGAGTCCTCTATTAACAGCTCAGATGGGCCAATCATTCCCTTCACAGTCTTTGCCATGTTAAGTTTAGCCATAAACAATCAGTAACCATGAAAACAGCAACTTCCTCCTCAGCTAAATTACCACCTTTCAACCAAGAAAGTGACACTTCAACCAACAGCAACAGAGAAAAAAAACAGTCTTTCAGAGAAAGCATGAATTCCTTGTTCATTCATATACAAGAATATTCATAATGCAAATGGAAAGCCACTTCAATCCTTGCTATATTTAAAATCTAGCTGTTGTAGAATTAAAAACTGAAAACTTTCCAAAAATATAAAGGGCAAAACTTCTCTATAACCTCAGCTGCATTTTAAAGAGCACCCTTAAATTGAGAGTGCTTAGTTGAGTTAGGTTTGATTCCTGATTTTAATCATTTTGTCTTGGAGGCTTGGTGTCTAGTTCACTGGTTTACAATGAGGCGACACAATAAGGTGAAGGTTTGAAAACTGGGTATCTATATCACTGAGATTTGGAAAAGAATAGCAGCAATAACCAGTTTCTTTCCACCAGTTTATTGGATGGAAAATAGCTCAGCATAGTATGTGCAAAAACTATTCATAAACGTTCCCTTCTACTACCTTTGCATAAGCTAAAAATATGTGTGTTGTTTCAGCACTTTAGCGCCTATCTGGTCACGCTCTAGCTGTAAAACTAACAATAAAAATAAAAAAAGATGAAAAATACAAGACATGCGCAAAAAAAAAGCAAAAGCAGAGATTTACAGGAGACTACAAGGCTATTTCCATAGAATTTTCAAGCAGAAACATCTTCACACCTTTTGAGAAGGTGGAAAAAATCTCTGAAGTGCGAAAGTATTCCAGAGGTGAGGAACTGAGAATCTCTGGATCCAACCTATGGTCCCTCCATTCTGTGAATGTAAACAGGCAGATTGAATCCACGTGGATTTTCAGTAACATCAACAAACTCCATGCAGGCATGAAGGTTTGCCCACAGACATGAAGCTCTGGAGATGGTATTAAAGCAGGAAAAAATAGGGTAAAGTTCTTAGTTACCAGAAACCCTCTGCACGTTACACCATTCAGTATGCCTAGTGCTCACTTTCACATATATATATATATATGTATGTATGTATGTATGTATGTATCTGTGCTATGAATAATTCCTTCCCTTAGAATATTACATATCTTACTTAAAAGTGACAGAAAAAGCTATTTCTGTGACACTATTTGAGGATAATTAACACAGTTTCAACATTTTTGTCCTAACATAATGAACCATTCACTGTTCTAATGTTGGACATTAGAGCTTTGATATTCTTCTCTTCTACAAGAGTACTTAACCTTGAATTATTTCAGGTTGTGTGATGCTATGAGAAAAAGAGTTATCAGACCTTACAGACCATGATTCAGCAGGTAATTCCAGGCCTGACACAATTTAGAGTTCCTATAGGATATCTCTGTGTTATGCCAGGTAATAAGAGCTCAGAGACTGCAGAAGCAGCAGGACAGAAAATGAAGTCCAAATGTGCTCCAAATCCACCTCTAGTTCTCAGTACCAGGAGATGCCACATCAGATGCTCAATACACAGCGTAATTCCTGGATAGACAAGGGGTTTTTTACATCATCTCAGTTGTTCATCATACATGATTTATGGCACTTGTGTCCTGCCAAACAGGCCAGAGAAATTGCATCATAAAAGGGATTTGGCTCCATGTGCCTTGAGGACACGGCAAAGGATGAAAATACCTCCAAATAACAAGACAACTTTCATCCATATTAGCTCACAGAAGCCAAACCAATGAGAGGTAGTATTTCAATTTGTAGGAAGGCACAATGACCATGTAGGTTTTATAAATCATTTTGTTGATGTATGAACAGATGTACATGGCAACCTCCTTAATCAATATCCACAACAGCTTCATTGTCTTATTTAAACCAAGTATCCTGCAAAATTTTGAAAACAACCTCCTAGCTTTTTTGCTTGAAATTGATTGTTAATATCTAAATTCACAAAAAACCTTCCTCATGGTTCATACAAATGACTGTGTAAGCAAAGGTGACAGCCATTATAGGATCAACAGCCACCTGAGACCACTGATGCTAATTCATCTTTGGTGGTATTACTACTCAGGAAGGAAATTCTAGACGTCATACAACAACTATTATTTTCTTTGCATACAAACAGTATAATCCCTGTGCCAGGAGTATCTGCATCTTCACAGGAACAACATCCTATGAGAGCTTATTCCAGCATTCTGTCTGCAGGACATCTTCACTTCCTCTGCTCTCTGCTCCTTCTATGTTGAACAGTATCATTAAAAGGACAAAACTTCAAAAAGTCATAATACAAATTATGACTATTTTTCCTCAGAGACTACAACTCAAAGGAATAATTATGACTTAGAAGGAAAGCAAGGGCTTTCATTTCTGTCTAAAGAACAGAAATGGTTTTTATGGTCCTTCAGCCTGTTCGTATTTCTCATTTGCATCTGCACAAGGAAAATAGATCCTCTTTTCAAACAAGCAATTCCAAGTAGCAAAAGCCTTAATTTAGTACGCCAAGAAAACAAAAGTATTCAGTTCACAAAGTTCACAGATAAATTATTTCCCAAACACATGGAAGAGCCAGTAATTAAAAAAAAAAAAATCAATTTCTAAATCTCAGTATCATTTCTTCCAAAACAATCTCTCATATACACAGGTAACTGACTGATAAAAAATGTTAGGTATAAGATATTTTCAAAATATATATACACTTCTTTTTAATAGATTAAACTGTTTTCCATACACTAAGTCTCCAAGAAATTCATGAATGTGGGAGACACCAAAAAATCAATTGTCTAGCTTCATCATTACTTATTTTAAGTAAGAAACACAGCACAAGTGCTACATTCAGCTTAATTTATACTTAAATGTAATGTAAATACAAAGCAAAAGACATAACACTGAACTGTGTTTAAGTTTATTAATAATGATTAAATAACTTAATAGTCTGTTCAATTCGGTGAATGACATCATCCCTTTGAACAGCAGCCCCTAATAGACCCCAATCCAAATAACCACTGGAATTAGCAGGAGGAAGATCACAGGTTTAAAAAGACACTGAATCAAGCATTTGCTAATATTCAGGAAAGATCCATGTACAGCAGACCTCTCTTGAGTCTTCACTGCTGAAACAACCGAATGATAAGAAAGAAAAAAAAAAAAAAAGAAAATAAATACTGCCACACTCCTTAATTCACATTCCAGTAATGTGCAGCACTAGTACTCAACTAGTGGGTTTTCTAAGTAACTTGTTGAATGACTGACCAGTGCTGAAGTGCTAAAAATATAGTGTCTCCAATCCTGTGCTGAAGCAATTCCTTAACAGGCTTCATTACACCTTCTTCTGCTTGCACTGTTATCCAGACATCCCAGCTAGATAATATGCTACAAAACCCAGTGTAAAAAGGATGGCAGAGGCAACGTACAGAGTGTTAGTGCCAGTCAGATATCTACAGACCTTAATCCTTTTTACTAAGACTATAGATAGTGAGGATTCCTGAAAAAAATAAAAATCCCCCTGAAGAAGAAAAAAATAAAACAAGGTTGAAGCATGTACACATCCTCTATGTGGTCAAAATTATTTGAAACCACAGCTTTAACCAAGCAGCAGAAGCATCCCACCATTCACTTATTCCCTTTATTGCCTCCAACAAAAAAGAAGAAAAAAGAGAAAAAGCAAGCAGACACGGTGTGAGTGTGTACAGTATCAAGTATTAGTGCTAGAGGGAGATGGAGAGCTCTGGGAGCCCCTGCAGGACTGATCCCACTGATTCAGAAGCCAGGGCTCCCCTGTCTGAAGAGCAGGAATGGAGGGCGGGAGCTCAGGGAACACTGATACCTAAATGCATGGCGAAAGTAGCTGCACGGAATGGGACAGCTTCTTTCTCTCTCAGGATATTACTGTCACAATGGCCAAGAGAGCGATGAGCTGTGGTTTGCCATTCTCACTGTGGTACTTTAAGAAGTGCCTTATTTGAGGAGCACTTGACAGGTGGCACATCATGCTGAGGTAAATAGGTAAGTGTGAGATTTCAACAAGAGGCAGCAGGTTTTGCTGTTCTAAAAAGCGAGAGAGCAGATTTTTCTGATGGTACCAATGGGCACAAGTGGAAGGTCAGCCTGGGATGCTGGCAGTGTCACTCGGATGCCTGGTAGCAGATGGTGCCCGTCTGTAGGGATAAAAGGAGGGCGGATGTACACCATGGGCCGAAAGCCATGCTATTTGCTCAGGAATAAAGCTTGGGACAGGTGCAGGCAGGACAAATTAACAAGGGTGCCGAGCCTCTAACATTCATGTGTGCCCAGCCCAGGGGCTGGAAGGGTGGATAAACCGGGAGGTGCTGCAGAAAGCGCAGTGGGGCTCAAACTGCCAAGGGAGAATGCTGCAGGTGATGCTGCCTGGGGGCTGCGGCTGGATATAACCCAGGCCAATCTCTGCACGGTTGGTCCCAGAAGAGCTTTGGAGCTGCTTCTCTCTATGGACATCCAGGCTGAACACTGAGATGTCCATCAGGACCCTGGATTTTCCCCAGGCAGTGCCTTGCTTGTGCTGCTTGTGTTCCCATTTCCAGACTTATGCAATGGCTGGAGGGCAGAGGCAGCCTTCAGGGAAGTGGAGCAGCAGGAAATGCAGGCAGCCTTCATCCCCATGGGGCTCCCTGGAGTGTCCCAAACTAGAAAACTGCCCACCTTCCTGCTCCTGCCTCCCACAACATAATTATTCCAACACGACCAACACAACAAATTAACAAGGGATCCAGGGCTTTTACAAGGGAGTGTTTTCCCGAAGAATAAATTGTTCCAGTCGTTTACACTAGACACCTGGCCGTGCCTGTTCATTAACTGGACAAGCTGTGGTAACAACTGAAATTACCCAACTTTCTACATACTGAAGGGAGAGAGATCTTTGCAAGCTTAAAATAAAGCTAGAAATTCCAGCCACCACAGAGCTCTCTGAATGGGTTGGGTTTTTTTTTTTTTTTTACAGAAAAAAAAAATCATTTTCAGAGCATAGCCAAAGTAAAGCTCATTTTAAAAGCAGAGGCACATTCTTTACTGTTACCCCTCCCTTTGCAGACCCTGAACTGTGGCACCAGAATATGACAACTCCATCAACAAACCACAAACCCTTCAAGATCTGCACATCAGCCAGGAGTTATGAAATTCTAGGATCACAGCAATGTTGCAAATAATTATCACAGTCGAGTACACTGGGAATTATAAGCATCTCCTTTATCAGTACACTGTGTTGTCTATTGCAACCAATGTATGATAATTAAGACAAACGTATTGGAATTAAGGGGGAGAGGGAAGTGATGAGAGTAGATTTCTGTCACAACCCACTCACAGTACATCATTCATAGATTTTTCAACTATCGTTTTGATCTGGGTTTAACTGTATCTCTTGCCCCTCAATAAGGGAAAGCCTGGGAACCCTGTACGGTATCTCTCCCGCTCCCCCGCCTTCTGTGCTTGCTGCATACCTGAAATGCAGACGATGAAATTCGCTTGCAGAAGAAAAAGCACCTCCCAAACAATTTCCATCCTCTGATTCTCATGCCAAGTGCATCCCTCGGCGAAAAAAAATAACAAAGATCAATATCGCAGTTTGAACGATCCCAGCAAATTTTCTTTCCGACTTGCAGACTGTATTCCCCAGACGTGCTGACAACACATGTCCGAGCTCTCTCTCCGCACGGCTCAAGCAAAATCCCTTCCCTTCCTTCGCCCTCCAAAAAAGACCACGAAGCCAACTGCCAGCACCAGGCTCTTCCTCCACGAGCAGGAAAAAAATCCACCAGATTTCCCAACACGACATAGACAACAAACCCCAAGTGATCCGATATCCGCAGAGTCTCTATTCCAGGGGCGGCCAGGAGCAAGTTAACCCCAAAACTCTCTGCACGTCTCAGCGGGGCAGTGTCGGCATACCGGGCAAGGAAGCGGCGAAGGGAGGGGGATTCCCCTCCTGCTGCTGCTGCTGCTACAGAATGAGCGGAAAGAGATTAATACCCGCTGCAAGCCCCGCCACCCCCGCCGCGCTCGAAGCGCGCAGCCCCGGTTCCCCGGCTCCGCCGCAATCCCGGCGCGCCGCGGCGGCTCCGCCAAGCGACTGCAGGGGTCGGGCTTGCCCCGCGCGCCGAGCGCCCTGCCTCAGGATGCACCCCCGCAGCCCCCCCCAAGTGAGAACGGGGGTGTCTGGCAGCGGAGGAGGGGTGGAGGTGTGTGTCCCCCAATGCGAACGGCACAAGTGCGGAGTCTGCATCAAGTGCGGCTTGTGCGCATCGCCGGGCGGCTTGGCTGAGGACGCCGGTATTTTAAAACTTATTTAAACAAGAAGAAAAAGAGATTCAGACCCAAACTTCCGTCGGGTTGGTGTCGGAAGGGCACCAGGAGGCTCCAACCGAGAGTTAAGGAAGTACCCCCGCTGCAGTGCATATCTGACGGCATTCCCCGCGCACAACAGTTCTGCATAGCTTCCCTTCCCCGGCCAAAAAAAAAAAAAAAAA
>VZTE01002469.1:203519-213989 GCA_013397775.1 Eulacestoma nigropectus
TCCCTCACTTACCCCCCAATCCTCCTGCTTTTTATGTCTCCCAGCTCATCGGACGTGCCTCTCCAGCCTGCAGTCCCAAAAACAAATCGAGGTCAAGCTGCGAGCCGCCGGCTGCCACCGCCTACCTCCACCTCAGCTGTCGGGAGATACCATAGCTGCTCGGAACTCCCCCTGCTCCCCGGACCGCGGCTACTCCGCCATGTCCCCGGCCTGCAGCCGGTGCTGCGGGGACCGCGCGCGGCAGCGGCGGACACGGCGGGGCTGGGCCGGCGCGCGCACTGCACCGCGGAGGCGGTGCCTGCACGGGCGGCGGCGGCGGGGCCGCTCTGCGCCGGGACCGGGCCGGCCGGAGCGGGGGCGGAAGCGGGGCACGCCCGACGGACCTCCCACGGCTGGCCGGCTCGCCGGGTTGTCTCCGCGGGTGCATACCAGAGAATGCTGCTTACTTGGGTTGAAATGTGCGGCCACTTTGATTTTGCTCTCCCCCGCAACCCCAGGAAAAAAAAAATTAAAAAGAGGCGCACCTGGCTCGGGGAGAGCCTGGTTCCGTGGCTGCGGATGGGGGAACTGGGTGCAACAAGGCAGCGCTGGCAGAGGCAGAGGGCCGTGGGCTGGGGGGCTGCGCGGCGCGGGGAGGTGCGCGGGGGCTGCCCCGGGCCACGGCGCCCGGCGGGATGGCTGGGGCTGTTGTGGAAGAAGGGAGGGGACAGAGGCTCAGGGCAGGTGTGGGAAGGTGCAACCACTTCGACTGCGGATGCCTTCGCTGATTACGGCAAGGCAGAGGGGAGGAGGAGGGAGAGAGATGCTTTGAGTATCAAACTTCTCTCCCAGCTCTTGGCAAGTGTGCAGAGGTCATATTACAAACACTCCAGCGGGGGATGCATGCAGAATAGGTTGAAAACAGATTGGTTTGTAAACAGTTCTCAAACCTGGGCATACTTGGGGCAAACAAGGGCATACTTGTAAAATGCACCTTTGTATGGATTCTAGCAAAAGGAGGACTCCTGGATCTCTGAATGGGGAAGGAGAGCATCTTGAAGAGAAGAAAGCACAGGGCTACGTTGTTATTTCTGTCATCTCTGAGAAATGTGTAGACCTCCCAGGTTTCAAATATACCTGACAGTATTTAATTGTGGCAGATCAGATTTCTTGAGTGCTTCAAAGCAACTGGATGGGACAAAATCATCACTGTTTTGAAAGGAAGAATTGGGCTGCAGGCACTTAATAGTCAGTGTGATGCTTGCGTTCATTTTGCTGGTTCCCAGGGTAGTGCAAGTGCTCTTTGCACTGCAGTAGTCTCTGCTGATGTTTACTCCATCTCTTCTTACAGCTTACAAAGAGACTCAGGATTCTATCAGATTAATTGGCATCATCTGCCCAGTGAGAACAGTGAGACTGGACATGAGGCACTGTCATTCAAGGCTTATGGACAAGAATTCCCATATATATTGAGGGACTTTCATTAAACAGTGGGCCTGTGCAGCAGGAGTGAATTCTTTCCCTGACATGTTTGCAGAATGCTGAGTATTATTTTAATACTTAAGTTTTAAGTATTCTACGCAATTCTATTCTTTATGCCTTATTAAAATACAGATTAATATCTCCTGTTCTGGGATTATAAAAGGTATGAGTGGCATTATCTATCTCTAGTCTAGATGTATGTAAGCACACTCTAGGAAATGCTTAGTAAAGATTTCCACTTTACTCAAACAGATGGATTTGCCTGTAAATTCTCTTTTGGGCTTTCCCAAATACTTGCTTGCAATAACATCCAAATCCAGAACATAATAAACCCCCAAAGAGACCTTGTCTTTTATATTTACATAGTCATCCTTATTCCCAAACCAGTCTCCTTGAAATCAGTGGCATTACATGTGGGGAAATAAACATCTCAAGCAAGTGAGATGACCTGTTGTAAAAGGGTGTGTTGACTACTAGGTCGGCAAAGAACTGAATTGGTGATGAGAGAATGCGAGAACCTAAGGGCAAGCTCATGTTTAATTCTTACTGATGATCAGTGGGACTTTAATATGAGTTTAATGGCAGGGAAAAAATAGGTAGTTGATGTTGGCTGCTAGCAGATAGCCAAAAGTCCCAAATATATTAAATTTTGTGCATCTTTTTAGTAAGCTTATCATCCTTGTGCAAACCTTATAGTTATTTCAGTAGCCTGTGATAAGTAAGTAGTTTGTGACTCAGACTGAAAAATCTGTGAGGGATCAAAGGCAATTTGGAAGTTTCCTTTTCCTGGAAAATACAGTAGTGAGCTTGGAAACTTGAGGTTTTTTTAAACCTAGATAAAGAATAATGAGTTCATTCAGCTGTCATTTCCTCACTGTGATGTGATTTGAGTGGCAGTGGCCTTCACGCTTGGTTTTGAAGTCATTATGGCCATATTGGCTCCTGAAGCTCCCCAGGAAAACTTAGTTCAATAAAGTTGAATGGATGTCAATATGGGCCTCTTCCAAAGCCCACTGAAATAAATTGGAATATTTCTGCAGACTGAGATGGTGTTTGAATCAGGCTTTCACTGCAGAATTTGGCACAGTCTGTTTGATCCCAAGGGAAATGGTTTAATACAGTAGGGTGTATTTGAGGTAGGAGCAGAACATCACTCTGCTGTGTACATTGGAGGGACATTCCAAAAAAACAAAATTCTGGCTGCAGCACCCATTTTTTATTGTAGAGGTTTCCATTCAAAACTCCTGTAATTTACTAAAATGAAGGAGATTGATATTTACTGTCCTTATTTGAATTCCATTCCTATTTATACAGTTGGCTAAACTTCTTAAACTTCATCTTGGCAACCTTTAAGCTGTACTGGAGTCATTGGACTGACTACTCATGTGTCTGGAAGTTAAACTGACTGCAAAGTGGATTCAGACAGGTCTCTGAAGCATGTTTGTGTAGTTTGATTGTGAGGATTTTACTCAGATTTTTGGCTGGGATTTCTGGCAGCTAAGAAGCACCCAATTGTATTAATTACAAGCTGGACACCCAAGTTTCTTCAGGCCAGATTTACATAGAAACACCTTTTTAGCTCTGTGAACAGAGTTTAAAAGGTACTTAATAACTCCACATGCTAAAAGGTTTTTATCCCAATATAACACAGGTTATATAACCTGCTCAGAGGAGCCAGCATTTGACTCAAAATTAGCTTGGATCAGGAAAGATCAATTGTAGAAATTATTCTGAACTGGGCAGCTTCTGAGCAAAATGGGTGGAACCGTGGCTTTCTCTGTGTCACTGGAAGAGGTTGCTGCCATTCCTCACTTCTGCCCTGCCGAAGGTTCCCCCAGTCGGGCACAGCAGTTTTCCTGTGCATTCTGTGGCTCAGTCCTGTTAAAATAAATCACATCAATAAGGGCTTGCTATTGAAGTTGGCTAAAGATTCTGGCATGTTTCCAGCAGTTAAGGTGGCAGAGCTGGAGCAGTTCCTGCTCTTTCTTGTCTTCCCCCTGTCCCAGGGGCCATTGGCCCCATGGCACGGATCATGGAAGGACTTGTGAGTCAGTGTCTGAATGACCACTGGGAATAGCTTGGGATTCAAGCATGAACCAAAATCAATGTTACATCAAAATCAAAGAAAGGGCTAATGCTGCAGTTCACTCAGGTGGAAGGATGCTCACAGGTCCCCAAATCCAAATGGGCAGTTGAAGATCACCCAAACCATCAGTCTGTTGGTGTCCAGCTCAGGGAATTTTACCAATCTGTACCAGAACTGGACCCTATCCACTGTTGATATGGAAGTGGTTGCCTGGAATAAATTATCATAATGATAGCATTGAACCTTGCTGTCATAAAGCACATAAATGCTACACCATGCCTCCTTTTCTCAGGTTTATTCTTTATTTACATTTACACTCCAGGTAGAAATTGCACTAGTAGTTTTTTATTGCAATTAAATTAATTGTTTGTAGAAGACAGAAAAGGCTTTTGTGTTTAGACTGTACATTTGAATATCTTTCCATGCAAGTTCCACTAAGTTCAGAGACAGCAGAATGTCATAATAAATGGTCAAAAGACTACCTGAAGAATTCAGTGCATTCCATGAAAACCTTTAAAAGCTATGATAAAGAATTGCATACAACATTTCTTTTAAAGTAAGAAACAAAAATTTGTCTACTCAAACTTTTGCTACTTATTTATTTCCTGTTTGTGGAACTCCAGTCTCAAGGAATAAGTGTGCAATTAAGAAACAATTTAAAGTTAACTGATTGTGCCAACATTGTGTGGCTTCTGCCGAGCTGCTGGTATCTCATTAGCTTGCATTTATAAAATGGGCTACAATTCTGCAGGGAATTCAGGTTGATAATTTGCAGTGAGAAAGGCAGGATTGACTTGGGCCACTTCAGGAGTAGCAATGGCTCATTGGTGCCCCAGGTCTGACGTGATACAGCAGCACTGGCCAGCAAGAGGTGAGGGAACATAGGCAGTTCCAGCCCTCGCTGCTCAGCTCTCTGGATGTGTGGGATGTGCTGTTTTAAGGGTCCCAGTCACCAAGGAGGAGGAGGCCTAAAGGCTTGGCTATAAGGTTGGGAATTCATCCTTGTCAGCAATCTTCTGCCCACAACAATCTTCTATTTGTCTGTGTCTGAGCTCAGCCCTCTTAGTCACATGTCTCTTTTTAAGCTTTTAGGTAGCCCAACTCAAATTACAAAGATGCTTAAGTAACTTCTTGGTTCAGAGGTTAAGCAAGTCACCATTGAAAAGCCCCTGGTGAATTGCTGAGAATGTAGCTATAAATACTCAGTGGTAATGTTGCCACATAATTTCTAGTGCTCCTGTTCCACATTTTGTTACTGCCATGCTTGTATTTTCTGATGTCTTCAGTGCTTATAAATAATGCTGATCTCACTAGGAAAATTGATTAAAAATTTAACATATCATTATAAAAATACAGCCCCCTAAGAACACATCTGTGCGCTGGGCATTAAGGTAATTCTTTTCCTGTATTGATAGTCCTTATCAAAACTGAGATCAATTTTCCATTTTGCTGGTAGAGATAATGATGCAATTTATTTGAAGTTAAAAACACACCCAACAGAGGAAGAAGGTAGATGATTGACACAACTATTAAGTCAATCAATGTGTTTTTCTTGTGATCCTATCTATTCATTATCATAATGATTTATTTTCAGTCCAACCCCCCTTTTTCATGGCTGAACTCCAGCAAACACTGCTAAGACATCAAGTATTTGTGAAAAAACATTCTTCTAATTCAACAAGACATATGTAAAATGCAGTGATTTAGTTTTTCTGGAAGTGAGAAGTCAGTCACAAAAATGTTTAAAATGTTATGCAATCCTGCAGTTCCTCAACAAACCCCAGTAGGTTCTCTGGGATTCTTTTCAGTTTGGCACCCACAGAATTGGGGTCTTCTGAGTAAGCACATGGAGTGGGAAAACTGTTGGGTATTTTTGCTAGTGTCAAAGCCACCAGATAAAATCTACTTCAGGTGGTGCAGTGATTACAGTCCTTGTAGCATTTGTATTTCCCACAGCTGGGGAGTAGATTAGGAAACTTGCCTGTTAAAAATAATGTAAAAGATGAAAAAACAGGATTTGGAGGGTGGGTTGTTTTTATACTAACTGACTGCAGTATAGTCCAAGAGAGGGGATGATGAGAATGGACGTTCTTCCAATCCAGCTTTTGGCTGTGACTCACATCAGCGATTATGGGTGGATGGAAGTTGTGCCAAACTCCCAATGTTCCTGCAGGGTCATTAAGGCAAACAGGGCTATTTGGCCTCTATTGGTGCCTCTTCTATGACCCTTTTTTTATCAGCAGTCACAGGTGGCTGGTTACCCACCCTGCTTGTAATTGCACCTTGCCCCAGAACCTCTGCAAGATCATTTCTGCCATATTCAGGCAACTTCTGTTGGTGTGAGGGAGACTATTCTACATCCACCTGCAGTAGCTACAAAGCAGGAAAGAGAATTTTGTCCTTTCTGTTTCTCTGCCTCCATCCTTGTCTCTTGCAAGCTTGAATTATAAAAAGATCAAAAGCAATGTGTATTTTTTGATATTGAGAATTCTTTGTCATCTCACTATAAAAGAAAAGAACACACATCTTGAAAAATTCTCTGAAATGGATCTCACTGGTTCTGCATTACAGACTTTGGACAGCCAGTTGTGACCTGGTGCCTGATTAATATAATTTTTTACAGAAATGATGATTGCAATATCATAGTAATATTCTGGATGTGTGAGTCAAGGTAGCTATGCTGGAAATTTTAAGTCCATGTTGCTTTTGGGGTGGGTTGAGTTGAATATTCATATTCCCACTAGGATGTATGAGGTATTCTGCCACTTTTCCCATTGTGCTAAGATTTGCCACCAGGACGTTTGGCAGGAAGAAGGTAAACTCTGAGCACACATTGATTCCTGTGTGACTGCCCAGGGCGAGGTGCATGAACTCATTAGAAGTTGTTCTCTCCTGAGCTTTGTTCTAGAACCTAAAGGAGGAACATCTAGGAAAAAAAGTTCCATTCCTTGGCTTCTCTCTGTGTGGAAGGTTCGGTTTGTGCACCTGTGGAATTAGAAGCACAATCTTGTTGAAATCGTTGCCTGTTTCTAGTTGCTATTTTTCTGTATTAACGCATGAACCATTTTGTTTTTTCTGGGAAATACATTGTCTTTTTCTGCAGTTATGAACAGCAATTAAGAAGGAAGAGAAGCATGTTTAGTAGCTAGTATCCTTCTTGTCTCTCTAGATTTTTAACATTTTGTAGTCAAGGTTTTCTTCAAACAGATTTTTATTCTGCAGGAAAATACTTATTTCTCTGGTATTATTTTTTTAAGCAAAATCAGTTAATATAAGTACTGTGAAACCAGAGATTAATATGCTTAACTTAACATTAAATGTTGTTCCCTGCAACTTCTCACATGTTACAAATGTCCATAAAGCAGCAATTGTGGGCCTGAGCTTCTCCCCATTAAAGCGAATGGGAGTTTCACCCTTTGATTTTTGGCATATTTCCTTTGAAATTAACCCTCAGTTCAGCCTTTCGCCAGCTGGATAACTTTCATCACAAAAGTAATGGAGCAAATGAAATTATTCAAGCGCTTTAAAGAGACCATGCACTCAGGATTTGGGGGGTTTTTTTAAGTCTTGGAGAGGCACAGTGTCTCATACAGCACAACTGCAGTTTATAGTCAATAACTGGAATAGCTACAGCTGGAATGGCACTTCCTCAGCTCCTGTGTGAACTGAACTTTTGTGTTCATTTGCAGAAGAACACAGCTCTCTCCTAACTCCTTCCTGTAAATCTTCCAAGTTCCGGGATGAATTGCTTGTACTGATGCCTGGTTCTAAATCAGTTTCATCTCCGTCACTTTTTCTCTGTAAAATGGGGCTACCCTTCACAGAGATGTAAAAGTACAGCAGTTAATGCTCCCAGTAAGCTCTGGTGATAAATACCATGTGAGTCCTAAGAAAAGCTGTTATTTGAAAGAAGTCCATGATGACTGATCTGCGGGTGCTACCAGTGGATTTATGGGACGTGTGAAACTTACGCTTTGTATTTTTCTAGAAGGAGAGTGGAAGAATTGACATCTATCACAATTCAAAAGGATGAGAACAAGCCCACAAAAAGAAAAGAAGACTCTTCTGACTTTTAGAAATCTTTATAAATGCCATTTAATGTCATTTTCAAATACCTTGAAGGGATCATAAAACTTTGCTCTTCTCTGATCATTGTACCACTTAGAAGTGGAAAGGTATTAACAGCCATAACCCTGGCACATTTTTAACAATACTCAGGACCAAAGGCGATTGTAGGATGGAAGCTTTGATAACACAAACATAAAGATGTCATTGTCAACTATCTAAAAATATACACGCTTGTTGTAAATGTCATATAAGCCCACAGCTAAGTGATGGATCAGAATTTCCTGTGTTTTCAAAGAGCTCCTTTTGATGAACACTTTCACCTCCTTCATGAACAAGTTATTTCGTGCCCCACAATTTGCTTTCTGTCCTCGTGCCTTTAATCACTGAAACAAAAAACCACATTTAATATGAGTAAGATGTATATACAGGGTAGAATTTCAGTTATAATCTGCATCAAGAAAAAAAATACTTGGGAAATGTTTGGAACTAACATGCATAATATTAATATTGTAAATCACTTTATTAGCAATAGTATGAATTTTTTCCTCTTCATTAAAATAATAGAAGTGGTAAACTAAACTAAGGGTTGGAGATGTAAGGACTAACTTGGCCCCAGTAGAAGTCTTCATTCAGTGAAATACTTTAGCATATGATTAAGATTAAGCATTTGATTGTGTCTTGGATCAGCTCAGAGCACTTTGCTGCGAGAAAAAGAGGTAAATGATACTATTGAGAACACCAGGTATGTCAAGATAGACTTTGACCCCTTAGAGCCTGCCCCTGTGGTCACTCATGGTGACAGGACAGTCATGATTGCAGTCAGGCCGGTTTTGGGGAGCTGGAGGTGCCAGAGGTTGAGATGCCTGAGGGTTTCCACTTTCTGGCACTGCCAGTCCCTGCTACACACGGCCTCTCACCGTGGGACAGGGAGAACATACTGCCTGTTTTTCTGGACATGATGTAAATCCATGGGCTAGAGAGAGAAGAGGCAGTATTTTGTTTGGTTTTTTTTAATTATCTATCCACACTATCTATGAACTTTGTTATTACTTCTTCATGTCAATCATCTCTTATACACTCACCTTTACCAAAATCAAGAGCCACCAATCTGCTCTTCTTGTATGGTTTGCTCACATAAATTTGTGTGTGTTTTTCTGCAGAGCCATTGGACTTTTATTTGGGGTTAGAGATATTTATACTATTTAAGTGCCCTGCTATTGAACAGAATCATAATAATAATTTCTCAGTTGAGCTGCAGGTGCAGAATACAGGAACCATCTTTTGACAAAATTTATTAAGTGCATTAGGTGTTCATCACTTATTAAAATCTATAATCGCAGTAAATAAAAGACAATTTTAAAATTACAGGCTGGTGGGTATCCTAACTCAAAAATCTGTTAGACAAGTTGCAAGTCAGTAATAATTAGTATTACAAAAGCTATTACGTCTTTGATTGGGGAGAAATGGACTGAGGCTAGTATTACATTATTCAATTAGATTTAATTCTATTTGGTATGTGTTTTACTTTATTTGAAGTTCAGCCTGTAAAAGGATCATGGTAGCAACCATCCAAAATGTTAATTTGTGTATAAGAGCAAATAGCACACATAATAATTTCATCATGTAGTGCAGCTTTGTTGACTGACAGTGGAAGTGCTGCTAGACTCACTATGGTTAATTAGATTTCTTTATGCACTGTACAGTAGCATTACAGACAATCATTTATAAATGAGTTTATAAAAAATTCTATATTCATATAGTGAAAGTATGTTAATCTCTTTCTCGTTTGCCTCTTCAGTACAAAAATGTAAAATGTCACTAGGAAAAAGTAAAATGAAGTAAAATCCTAAGTCACAGCAGTCTGTGAGTTAGCAGATCAAGTCAAAAGAGCTCAGAGATCAGTGGCCTGCTAACTGGTGAAAAGGTTACTAAAAGCCTTGTATTTTCTAGGATTTTATCTTCTGCCACCTGACTGGAATTACATACATTCCCAATTTATAAATATTAGTCATATCTATGTGAGCAGCTGAGAAGTTCAACATTGATTTCCCAATTTGTTGTTTTTTCCACCACATTTCATTCAGTCTGTTAGCACCGCAATAAATCTATCTTTGCATTTATTTCCCAGTCTTTCTCGTCTGTTTCTTCCTTGTTCCTCATTAAGAATTCCTTGGTGTTATGGTCTTGCCATTATGTGGATTTCTTCCTCTCCTCCTAAGATACCACTTGCCACCATGAAGAAAACAGCTTCATAATGTGTATTTCTATGGCAGTATTGCTCTGTGAAACACCAAAGAGAATATATTCTGTATTTCTGTCATGTTACACACATATCATCCATTTTAGAACCTCCACCACTGGACAAGTCACTCCATCAATATCAATGTCAATGCAAAAGTAAATGTTGAGGTTAGCAGGGATATCTTTAAGATGTCAGGCAGACAGTTCTCCTTGAAAATTCTGCCTGCAACTGCTGTCCTGTCTGAGCTGAACAGTTCAGACACATAAAACAAACAGGAACTGACCAACAAATTTAAGTTACATCCATTTGTTTCACTTGTTCTCCCCTGTGCAAGGTGTTCTTACGTGAACTCGCTGGTTACTTTCCCCCAGAGATCCAGGAGCACGTGGAGGGCTTGGTAATTTATGGATGTAGTCAGGAAATACTTTGAAATTACAGAATTGTGAGGAAGGCTCTGTAACAATTTAACTGAGCTGTAGTGACAGGAATTGGTAAAGAAGGGGACCACTGGAAGACCAGGGCAAGGAGGCAGCTTGTTATTATTCCAGCCATGTGTATTAATAATGCTCCACTAAGTGAAACATTGCTATATTTAGTCTGTAGGATGGGGGGG
>VZTE01002469.1:214079-242985 GCA_013397775.1 Eulacestoma nigropectus
TGGGGTGGAGGGGCGAAAAAGGCAATAGAGGATTTAGTAACCATAATAGCAACCATTTTCAGTGTGATTCATGCATCTAAATCCTTTGGTTCTTGTTCAGCACTCCTGTCTTTTTTTGTCCCACCTATTAAATATGTCGTGCATGGTGCAGCAAACAGTGAAGTCATCCTTGTAGACAGCCATCTGCAAGGGAATTGGTAACATATTTTTGTTGCTAAATTAGTTATAAAGAGTTGAAACATGTAGGGAATCTTTTGAACTGAGTCCTATCTTGTGCTGGTTGATCATGTCCACAATAGTACAGCACAGGAGAGCACCAGAGCCTGGACTAGGAATATGTTCAAAATGAGAGACTTCCTAAGTGCAACAGGAAATTCTGGAATTAACGTGATAATTCCTTGCAAATTCCTATCAGCCTAAGAAGGAATGACTGGGAGCTCAGACCTGTTGAAATGTCTACAGTCAAGGCCATTGCTCCTGATTTTTCTGCACTGAGAAAGTCTAGATGTGAGAACATGAAATGTGCATGGAAGAGAGTATTTTTTACTGCCCGCCTAAGATATACTTGTAAAATATATGTACTATGCATAGAACTTGTATTCACTTTAACAGAGATAAATCTCAATTTGTTGTTGTTGTTGTTGTTTTTTTAATTGCTAGCTCCTACCAGATTGCCTCATAGATGTGCTTTCAGGGACAATGTAGTATTAGAAGATGTACCTATGAAGTCATAGAGCATTTACATACTTAAATATAATATGAGACCAAAACCAATCAGAATAAGAAACTACCAACATATGAAAAACTGAGTTCTTTGGTGTTCTGGGAGCACAGATCTGATTTTTTACTCATAAAATGCAATATATATACATATATATATGTGTCTATGTGTGCAGGAAATTTTTTCTCAGGATGCAATTAGCAAGATTTGGAAAAGGGAACCTGTAGCAAACCAGAACACAGGAAAAAGGTTTTTATGTCTTCATATAGTATGAGGTTAACCTTCATACTGCTTTTTACCCTGAAATCACTTCCATTCAAGTTTTAATTTTAAGCTGAAATACTCATTTGTATTTGTGAGGCTGCTTTCAAAAAATCAAATATTGCACAGGGACAGCTGGAACAACTGGTGTGGAACTGCCTGCATAGAGAAGCTGCAGAAGGGCAGCCCCACTACAGTATTTTATGGCATGATAATTAATTACCTTGTTCTTTAGCAGAATTGTCAGATATGAGCCCTTAGATGCTGCAGGAAGCAAAGCTTTCACATGCATTCTATTTACATCACAGAAACTGATTTCAGTGAATATGCCTTGTAGAATTCATGTCCTTCATTCCTGAATCTGTTTCCTACAGACATTTAAATCACAGCTGGTTCTAATGGGCTTCTAACACAGGACTTACTCGTCTTTAGGAAAATAAAACTGAAAAGAGCTCTGATTTTTTTTTTTTTTTTTTTTTCAGAAAATAAACCAGCTTTGCAGAACCAACCTGGCTCTTGGTGCCAGGGCATTTTCACTCTTGGCTGAGGCAGTTCTTTCACCTGTGCTTTATTTCTTCTGCCTGCATCCAAGTCCCTTGGGGTAAGGGTTCAGAAGTAAAAAGTCCAGCACAGCTAAACCCCAAATCCTTTGACACTGTAAGAAATACAGCTTCCACTGCTGAAATTGGAAATCCTGTGGCTTTGACCTGTTTTTCCCTCACAAACACTTGGTGAATGTTCTGTCTTCTGGCAGTGTTAGGTCTTACTCATGGAATTTTCCTGTGGAAATGGAGATAAGCTGTGTTTGTGTGAGCTGCCTCACCTCCAGAGGGGTGGATGATGTCGGCTGGTGTTCACTGAGGGGTGTGATAATTAGGGTGCACTATTCACCACCTGGGTGGAATATGCTGGCCTCCAGGTAGGGGAAACTTATTCCTTATTGGAGGTGCTTCCCCTCAAATTGGCCTCTGTTTCAGGTCAGGAGTTCTCCCCCGTGCCATCACTTCAGTCTTTAGGTCATGTCATGCAGAGGGGCTCACTCAGGATCAGTTCAGCCTCCTGAAACCTCACTGCGTGCATGGATCCATGGGCTGCACTGACCCAAGGCTAAGGCAGAACACCTGCTCCTCTTGCCTCCCTCTTGATCCTTTCTCCAAAATGCTTTGCCCTCACATTTTATTTTTAAAACAGTTTATGCTGCCAACTCAGATTTTTCAAGTAGGGCCCTTCCCCATCTTTGAGTTCACGACAGTCAGGTTTCTTTCCTCAATACTGTTGTTGATAAAAGGTCCCTTTCTGGCCACAGTATCACCAAGACCATTATAATATTTTATAAACCATGAAGTACAGTGGTTACACAGCACTTACACTAATCTTCATCAAGAAGTAGGCCTGGCACAGAGATGGTGTAAATTAAAAACTCGATGGTCAGAGCACTTTCAAGCCCCCTCAACACTTCTGTCAGATTTAGGAACACATCACTGGATTTGTGGGCTTCCCAAAGAGACTGGAAAGCAGGATTAGACACACCAACACAGAAAGTGGGATTCTGTGGTGAGAAGAGATAAAGATCCTGCAAAGTCACTGTGGAGATGATTGTAACTAATGGGTTTCTCTTACAACAATGAGGAATGCTTTATTAGCATCATTAACTAACTGTTCTTAATTTGTCATTTACACTTCTGTCCCCTTTTATTCTTTATTCACATTGCTGCATAACTTTTCCCTTTTCCTTAAAGGTGCCTAACCCCAGATGTATGGCACTCCAGAAAATTAGAAAGATATTAATTCCCTACTGCTTTCTTTGAATTTCTCCATGGTTTTTTGGTTGGTTTTTTTTCTTCATGAATTCATTAGTGTATACCCTTTCAGGGAAATCCCTTATGTTTTCTAGTATCTTCCCAGTTGAAAACCTTTCTAGAATTTCTCCAGAGTTTTCTAATAATTTCTAGCTGTAGATTTTTTTCAAGGATGTCACTGATCTAGAATCTTTCTAGGAATTTTTTAAAGCTTTTCAGAGATTTCTCAAAGGTTTTCCAAGAACTGAGGGATGTGGTATCCCTGTCATGTTTACCTAAAACCCCTGCTATGCTACCTAAAACCCCAAGGACACTTAGAGCTTTATTGAGATGGTTACCTAGAACATGTCCCTTGGTATCTCAATCTCTTGGTATGATTAGCTACAGCCTGTCCCAGCCCACCTAGATTTTATCTTACAGTTTTAGGGAACTTTCCAAAATGCAATATGGTGGAATAAATGCCAAAAGAAGTCCAGAAAATTTCCCATTAAGTACAAGGATGATTCCTGTAATTGGTTTATGGCAGAAAGATGATTGAAAGGGAGAAAATAACTTTTTTCCTTTAGTGTACTAGTTACTAAAGCTGGGGAGAATAAGAGCAAGGCATATTGCCAGAAAGGAGAATCAAATGAGCTCAAAACTTTGAGATGTCACAGGAGCTGAGTTAAGAAATCTCCACCATGCAGTGAGTGTGGAGCTGCTGTTGATGAATAAAGTACTGGGAGCAGACCTGAAGTCAGAGCAGAACCACAGATATATCTGAAAGAATGAAAATGGTCCAAGTTCAAAACACATAGGCTTTCATTCCCCTGTCACTCAGGATGTGACTTGAATTGAGATCTTACTCTTCACCCCTAATGTTCTGATATTTTATTAAACATGCAATACTCCAAGAAGACTGGCTATAGTATCAAGCAATACCACACAAAAGCACAGGAGAGGACTGAGATACATAGACAGAATTGAAGATAAAACACAACCATTTTAAAGTCACTATATTAAAAAATAACTAGGCCTGATTTCCTTCTGCATCAGAGGTTCCTTACGCCACTTTGTCGGAATAATGGGGCCATGAAGTGTGCATAGCTGTAATTACTCCTGCTGCAGAGGCCCTCTGAGTTGACAGACTAGTGTAAATGGAGCATTGTATAAATGAGAATTGAGTTCAGTGTGGTGTAGATTGCACATTCCTCTGAATTTCCAATGCATTCAAAATTTTAAGTAGGAAAAGTGGCAGGGATATCCCCCTTCCTCTGTCGGAAATACACGTATTTCAGAGTAAAAATTTTGTGTATAGGGGAATTTCACAGGACTTCACTGTATACCTTTCCCCTTCACACAGGTGTGGTCATCCACAGAAGGGTGTTGGAAATGCTGCCAAGTTGTTCTGTTAAAATTTTGCACCACTTCTGTTCAGCTGTGACTGCAAGAGAGACTCAGGCTGTGCTGTCTTTTATGGTATAGAACAATTCAGGGGAATGTCCCAAGATGCTGGAGGGAACTGAGCAAAAAAAAGGACAAACACAGTCCCCAAAAAAGTGTTAAACCCTTCTTGTCTGGCATAAGGTCTATGGCTGCCATTGCAAGTGATTAATTCAACTGTTGTACTGAGACCAAAGGAGGCTTTAATGAGAGATTCTCTCTACCATTCCTTTCTAGACTGCAAGGCTGGCAGTCTGTGGCAATTCTTAGGTATCAGAAGAATCAAATACTGTGTGGAGTGTGTTCTCTACTTACATAATAAATAGCTGGCCAGCCTAGAAACATCCTTCTAAAATTGCGAGATTTCTCTAGGGGAAGGATGAGGTCAGATGAGCTGGGGCTGTAATGCAAGTTTCTAACAAGAAAATTGAAAAGCAGGTAAGAGAAACTGCCTTTCAAGATTCTCCTTTATTATTTCCCTTTCTTCCTGGAATTTCGTATCAGGACAAGACCCATACAACACTTCAACAGTCTTGTAAGTCTGCTACAGTGTAAAATGTACTGCTCTGCTCAGATGAATTTTACCCAGTGTATCTGTATAGGTTAATGAAATCTAATCCTCCACTCTTGATAAAATCCATTTAGCAGTGACCAGATGCTTCCTTTGGGATCCCAGCTCTGCTGCATCTCCCCTTGGCTCCCATCTGTCAGTCAAGAAAGTTTCTCAGGGAAGGTTTCCTGTTTATCCTGTTGACTTCTGCAGCCCTGGGGCTTTTGGATCATTTGGAAAAAGAATTGCTGCAAAATGCAACAACAAGGATTATCTCTGGGACCTGATTGTCTATGTGTTTTGGATTGCTTTATTCTGGGAGCAGGCTCTCTAGAGTGCATTTCATAATCTTAAACAGGATTATACCAATTATATACAATGTTGTTGGGAAATAATTCCTTACTAGCTGGAGCTCCTATACCTGTACTGTCTTTTCAGTCTAAATTTATGAATGGCTGCCCTGGAGTTTTTAACTGCAAATTTCACTAGGTAAATTATCATGATAAAAAAATATTGGGGTATTTGGGGTATCCCCAGACTTCTGGCCAAGTGCAAACTTAAGTGAGAAGAATTAACTAGCTGTGATTGGTGTTTATGGAATTTTAGGCTGTGAAATGACTGTGGAGCCAAGATGCACCCACCAAAATGCTGGTGCTGCAAAGCACTTGATCATGATCTTAAGTTTTTTGCTGAATTAGAGCCTGAGGTTAAAAGTTTTAAATGGAAACTTCACCTTGACTGCCACGTATAAATTGGCAAGTTATATAGAGAAACTTTCATTATTATGTTTTCATTCAGAAAATGTAGTGGGATTAGTAAAGAGTAATAAAAGTGCCGTAACTGACAGGCCTAGAGGATAATCCTTGATTAGAAATGTCCTCCAAGGCACATCTTTTGGTATTAGCCTAATTTTATAAAATGGAGGCTTTGTGTTACTGAGAAATATATGTTCTTAACAACAAAAGTGGAGCTGAATCACATCTTGCAAAGCAGTCTGAGATGTGTGCAGTCCAACTCTGTAGCAGCCCTGGCTAGTTAGAAATGCATAACACAATTGTGCTGTCTCAAAACACAGCGCTCATCTGCAAACCAGAGACAGTGGGAACATGAACGGATGCTTAAGAGTACTTCAGTGAAGAAGAAAGGGAAAAAAAGGGAGTGATAAAGAAAATCCAGTCCCTGTTTCTCTTTCTGCTAGAGAAATAGTGATGCTGTGATCTCTGACCTTTTATTAACAAGCCAGTCCCTTGCAGAGGACAGTGATTCATTGCAGGGCACCTTATCTGCATTTCAGCATGCTCACCCCCAAGGCATTCCTTTGTCATCTGCTGGAACTACCGATGGCAATAGATTCCCTGCACCAGTTATAAAGTGCTACTTTATCCTATCTGCAATATGAAAGACCCTTTAATGAGATTATGAAAGACTCTTTAATGAGATTTAGAAAATTATGGATAAAGCCTAGTTTGACTTTTGTAATAAAGCATACATTGACATCTCTAACTAATGTGCATTGTTGCAGTGTAAGCCTATAGAGAAGAAAGGGTGCCTTATTTGAATTATGAATTCGTAAAAGGAATATGATCCTGTATTTGAAGGTAGTACAAAGGCAGAAATTTTCCATAGGAGTAAGAAAGAATAAAAATGTCTTTCTTGATCTTGTCAATTGCAAATCAAATTGAAGAAAAAATCCTGCTTTAAATCAAACGTTGGACAGTCAGTGAGAGGTAAGAAATATTCTTTATATAGAGTGGGTAAATGGTTCCACTGTGATTACTCTTTCAGACAAAGTTTGGTGTGCCCTTACTAACTATGATTCTTTGAATTGTCTCAATTGGAAGTAATCAAGCAGCTGAGAGACCATTCTTTTTAAAACCTTCTCAGGAAATGCTCAGTATCAATATACAATCCTTTCAGATATAACCAAAATAAATTATGCGCTGTGTCTGAGTGGTGACAGTTTGAAGGGGAACTTTTAATCTCGTAAATACAAGGTTGCTTTCTTTTATTTTTATGACATCTGGAGTTCCATGAGTTCTGGATGACTTTCATACCTACTGATGCCTGAGGGGGCAACCTAAAAAACAGAGACTAGACAGAAATAAGGGAATAAAGGTAGGTACTTATTTGAAGGGCATTCAAAGGTACACCCTGGGCAGGCCAGAGGCTACACCCAAGATGGACCCCGAGTCACAGGTTCTTTACACTTTTATAAGTTTGGTTCATTTGCATATCAGCGTTAATTCTCCAATTAAACTTCAGTTAATGATGTAATTTCCCCAAGCTTACCCCCCCCTTCCTAAGATGTTGGTTTACAGATTTTTGGGCCTAGGACAGTCTGGGTGTCCTTGGAGAGCAGGCTTGGAGAGGCTTTGTTATGTCTAGTGGGCATGAGAGAGCAGAAGTTAGCAGGCTACAAGACACTTCAGAGTTACACACTAAGCACTACAGGATTTGAAAAATATGAAAGTTAAAATCTAAGGCATCTCTACCCACACCTGTATGTATCACTTCAGAATGAAGAGTTGGATAGAAACACAAATGGCTGGTGACCCTGTGTGAGGCTAATAGCTTTGGTATTTCCCAATCCTGATTTACAAATGATCAGGATGTATGTAAATTATATAAATACCTTTGCTGTTTGCTCCTTAGTCCAGGCTATTTTCCCTTTGTTCCCCATCACAGCTGGTTAATTGTCACTATCTAATCTGGATGGTTCTCTTTAAACTCTCCACACATAATTAGGGTTTCTAGTACAGTCATATTAAATATTTTATCATACATAAGGCATACGTGCATTTTTTTAGTGCTGGTGACCTGTGATACATTATCAAAAGCTACACCTGAACTGAAGGATCTCATAACATATCATATGTTATGAATATCTCATAACATAAAGGTCCAGCCACACTTCCACACTCTCCTACTTGGTTTCTATTCCATGCACCTGTTTTCAGGGGACAACCAAGACACACAAATAGAGCAAGAGCTGGGACTTTGTCTAGTTTTCCAGTTTGGCTGTGGGAAGACTGTTCTCACTGTGAAATGTGCCTCTTTTGTCATTAAGATATGTTGCCTAGAGAATGGATATGACACATTATCAGCCAGGATGATAATCCAGCACCATCCCACTTTCTCCACATTGTCCTCTCCCATACTTCTAGTTCCTGTAGTTTCTTATCATGGATGCTCAGATTCCAGGGGTCTTGGTAATGAGTAAAAATCAGTAAAAACCACTTTGTGATCATTATACCTCAGATCCAGTACCTGTCCCAGTAATCCAGCAACAAGGTCAGCTTGTAGTTTTTTCTTTTCAACAAAACTATGAAGGCTTGACATGCAACTACACTAACCTCATATTTCTTACTCTAATCCCCTTACTGCTTGTCAAAGAATATCCTCTTAGAGATCCCATTTTCAACATCTGCAATTTATTTTCTGTGAATTTTGCCATGTACCATAGACTGATTTAGCATTTGTGGGCCTGCTGGACTTGACAAGGTGAATTTTTATTGTCTTCTACACCTCTAAGGCTTTTCAGCATTTCATTTTGATGATTCATATCTTTTCATAATACAGCAACAAATTCTTAAATTTAGTAGGCAAATTTATGTGATGCAAATGGAATCACACAGTGGAAAATCTGTTTAAAATAATCTGAGAAGTGTTCTGGGGAATTCTCCTGATAAAGAGAAAATCTCTGCCATCAGAAAGCTGCTGGAAGTAGCTGTTTGCAGCCACCCTTTCCCCTGCTTCTAAAGGGGAGGAGATGGGTTATGGCTGGTGGAACTCTGGAGGGGACAAGGCATGAGGCGTGAGGAATATTGCTCCATTAGCGACAGTGCTAATGGAGCAATATTCTGACTTTCCTGCCAGCAACAGGTAAAGTTGATTCTTTCTACACTACTGAGGATGTGGGAGGTGCAGTTTAGTCTCTGTTACCACTCTCCTCCAGCTCCAAATGTCTGCCCTGTTTACTTTTCTCCTGTTCTCATTATAATATATTCCTTTTTGGGGTTGAATCTGTGTTTTCTTTTAGTGATCTCCTTGGTCACCTTCTGCTCTTGCAAGTAATCCTTATTCATAAAGAGCTCAGTTACAGGCAATGGGACCTTAAATCTAATTTTTTGGCATCTCTGCTTGTATTTATGAAGAACTATTGTTGTGAATAAAGTTTTAGCTTGTGGTAAACAATGGTAAATAATGCCGATAGCTACAGTCTGGTTACAGCTATAGCAGTCAAAAGAGCTGAAAACTCATCTGTCAGACACTGTCACTTTTCTAATATGGAAAACTGAGTAATTCCATGATATTTGGAAACATTTCTCCCCCTAGCAGATGATGAATTTTCAAAGTGATGCTTAATTAGTCTTGTTACTTTTTAATCAATTATGGGAAGATATTATGGAACTGCTAAAGGAGGATAAATCTGTGTATCAGAAACTCTTAGTAGCTGGGAAGCAGATGAAACAAAATCCCACTGTTTTACCTTTGTGCAACAAAATGCTTTAATCCCACTTGAACTGTACACCCAACATTGATACAGCACTATTTGGGTAACAGGGGACAGTGCAGCTAACAAAGAATGTGACTGGAAGATCATAAGGAATACACATATTCCTTATTCTTACTTAAAAAATATTGATTAAAACTGACGGTTTTGGTAACTTTTGATGTGTCATAATAACAGAAGCATATTGTCATGAATCTGTAGCCACTTTCTTCCAATAGATAGATACCCAATAATTTGTGTTTTCTGCCTCTCCTAACAGTAAGATGGGGGGGTTGCCCATGGTAGTTACTGGCTGCCTTCTCTCCATTTTTGGCCTTCTGAAGTCTGCCATGTTCAGACAACAAGCAGTTGAAGAATGGAACAAGCTATGTCATTATATTAACAGTAAGATCATGAAGCTGTCTAGGAGAGAAAAAATACAACATACAGGTGGTTTGGGTTTTTTTCCTCTTTAGCTGTAGATTATTCTCCCATTTCCAAGAAATAGACATGTGAACAAAGACCCCAAATCTGCCATGTCCCTATAACATCCAGTGACCCTTCACTGCTCTGTGGCCATTACTTTCACATTTAAGAAAAGAGTCTAACTAGCAAGATGGGGTGATGAAAAATTAATACAGTCCAGAAATCTTAGTTTTTGAAAGGTTACTGAGTGGTGTGACACCTCAGCACACTCCAATTCCTCTGGCCTTCCCTTCTTCCCATGCACAGTTGTGGGCCAGGCCAGGTGCTCACTTAGGTGCAAAAAAGGGAAGGTACAGCACTGTACACACCTGTGGAGCCCTTCCCCTTCTCCTCAGCTCTGCTCCTCACTTCAGGCAGCACAACAGAGAAATGGAGGGTCTTCTCTTCAGAAGGATTTTTAAGATGTTCACAGGCTGGACATGAGCACTTACAAAGCTTTGTAATTGAAGAGGAGCAGCATCACTTCAGCAGCATCTTTAAAAGTCATGGATGGGCGTCTAACTCTGGTACAGCCTCACTCTGTCACCTTGGGCAAGGCACTTAACACCTGTGTTCCCCTATTCCCTGCTATGTAAAATATTGCTGATGCTCATCTAGATGAAAGCAGAGCAGTGAGGCGATGTTCATTAATTATTGTTGGAGGGTGTTCTGAGTCTAATAAAAGTGTAGGATACAATGCTTTGCCCTTCTAAAATACATTTGTTTGAGGAAGGTAAAACATTATATCTTCTACTTTTATGTGAAAGGCAAAAAAAGTAAAAGACAACTTGGAAGCCTCATTTTAATTGGCTTTGTTGCTGTTGGGGGGGGGGGGGGGGGGGGGGGGGTTAGTGAGAAAAACTTCAGCTATCTATGAGTNGGGGGGGGGGGGTGGGGTGGTTGGGTCGGTCTGTACTGTACCCAAGGCTAAATTCTAAGAGGTGTTTATAAAACAAGAAAAGATGCGGACAGCCACCTTATACAATTTGCATAAATACTCTGGGAATCTGCTCCCAGTGGAGTCAGGCACCTCATATGCTTGGGTGGCTTTATTAGTCCCTAGGGAATGCCCAGCTACATCCTTATGAGTTCAATTTTCCCCTGCAGTCTAAGCTGCACCTTCACTATTTGCAATGCTTAAAGACACAGAGGAACTTTTCCAAAACCATTGTGAAGCCATTTTACAACATGCCCTTTGTTGTCATGTAAGATTTTTGAAGTATTTTCCAATATGAAGTTTCAGGAGGAGTCTTTATTAAAATGTTGCCCTCATTTCTTTTTGCACATTAGTCCCATTTTATTGCTGAATTGAGTTCTATTGAAGCAGAACACACTGACTGGCTCCTCAGATGTAGATTCTCCCAGGGCTATGAGTGGTAAGCAGGTGAGAGCTCCTGGATCCCACAGACAGCTGTAGAAACTGTTATTCCTGATGGATGGGATTTGCTTCACTGCAGCTGGTCTGAGGATGACTGGAAAAAATTTGAAAGCCCTGACATGGTAAGGGAATGGTTGGGTGATGATACACTGGGACTTCACCTGGAATATGCTTTTAGAGGTTTTCCATTTAGATGTGTGTTCAAACAAATCCTGCCTGTGAATGTTCCTCAGTGCACATACAAATCCTACAGGAGAGGCCCAGTTCAATAGATGTAAAACCAGAGTTGTTTTTCTGGGTACTTTCTGGACTTATTATAAGCTCTGCAACCACTCTTTGCACTATGCATCCCTGAGCTGATGTTTTCTCCTGGAAAACGGAATTTTTGGCTATCTCATGAGGCACAAGGACATAGCCATTCAGTTCATCATTGCCCATTACTAGTGTGAAAACCACTTCAAGAATGAGTCAGAATAGCCCAATCTTTGTATTCCAGAAGAAAAGAAAACTATTTGACTTACTCTTCCTGAAATTGGTAGGTACTTCTTTTGGGTGTGCTGGAAGGAAACTTAGAGTCTTTGGATATTTTAAATTCTAACTAATAGTCTGACAATTATTTTTGCATTCAGAAAAGAGAGAAAATTGCTCAGGGTTCGATTTTTGTCTGCTCAGCAATATCGAAGTTAAAAATACAGGCTCATGCCACAGCGTGTGAAATGTAAAACTCTCCTTTCAAAACAGGCCCAGAAGAGTAGACCCATCAGTCCTGTGTGATCTTCTGCCCTGGGAGAAACAGGGCACTTTTTAATAGAATGGAAGGTTTTGACAAAAGTTGGTGCCCTAGGCATTTCTAAGTAGCTTGGCAGCTACTGGGCTGGTATTTCCCCATAAGGGCACACACAGGGAAAAGATATTGGAGACCTGCTTAAAGCTGTGATTGTGTTCAGGTGGGGCCTGAGTGCCACAGGACATAGTGGGGAAAGAAGAAACTGCAACCTGAGAGATGTTTGAGTCCATATTTATCTTTTTAAACTCTTTTGAAAACTTTCTGTAGCAAACATATGATATTTCCATTTCAATTTCTGGCTCTTGTTGTCCTGGCATGGATTTCTACTGCTCTGCTTTTGAATTGCTTAAGGGGTAGCCAGAAAGAATAAGTGAATTCATTGCTGAAGAATGCAAGCTGTTAAGCAAGATGTTTTCATTGGGGAGAGGAGAGATCCTCTTAGCACTTTATTATTACCGATATGTTAAAATCTCCTGCACAGGAGACTGTGTTAATATCTGTCTTAGTGGCTGCAGTGTCCCCTTAAATGTGACTTCCTCTGTAAATGTGTGGGTTTTTACACTTTTGGACTAGTTTGAAAGCAAACCAGTGAGAGATTCCAGGTTAGAACTACAATTTAATATGAAAATTAAAATAAAGGCAATAGTACAGAAACACTGGCTTAAACTGAGAGAGTCAGAATACAACCTGACACCCTGTCAGTCATGGTGCTGGTAGCAGTCTGATTAAATGGTGGCTACAGTCCTTGTTGGAGTGATGGATGTAGTTCTGTCAAAGCAGTGATCCTATAGAAAGGTCTGGTTCTTCTCGGTGGTTGCCAAGCCCTTGTCTTCTGGGAATCCAGTGGTAGACACTGCTCTGGTGTTCCAGGCCTCAGATAATAGAAAGGTAGGAATGTTTGGTTCCTCCCCCTGGCCGGAGCATTTCACAATGGGATGATGTAACTATGAGTCATGCTGTGAGACTTTGATGGCCCATTAGCGGAGATAGCCCTCAGAGGGAGTTATCAGGGATGAGTCATGGAGAGGATACAGAACACTGCCCCACTTATTTTAACAGCTTACATAGATGGTAATAGAATACATACTTTTGGTTACATCTTACATTGTAACCTAAGACAACTTTATAAATGGTGAGCTAACCTGAGAACGTGTGATTCAAATGGAGAACTGAGAATGTTCTTTGAATCCAGCTGCATATTTTCATATGGTGGATTCTGTGGGAAAGCCCTTTCTGGTCCTTGTGGTGGCTTTGCTAAGTGTGGAACTCACGATGGTGCTCCCTGCTTGTTCTCCATAGCTTCTTCTGTAGAAAATATAAGTAGAATAATCTCAGGGAGGGGACAGGGAGAGAGAGGTTCCACTTTGGCAGTCACTGAGTATGTGCATTTTCTCCCACAATATTCACGCTTGATTTTTTCCCTTTGTGAGCTGTCTGGGTGATTGTTGTCATCCTGAATACTTAGTAACAAATTAGACGCCTTTTTTCCAGTTGCTGCTCTGAGCAGCAGCTGTCTCGCTTGGATAATAGCTTTTTTTTTTTTTTTTAATAAAGTTGGAAGAAAATTAAACAAACCAGGGAAAAAAAATCAATAACTCTGCCTGTAATGGAAGGGATGTGCACCTAGCATAGTTTTTGTCAATATGCATAGTGAATCATCTCATATACAGCCAAAATTAGGTGAATTTTCTTCTGTTCTTATTCAGAGGTGTAGTTTCAGGTAACCATGAAGTGTACCTAGAAAACGGAGTTTCATTTTCCTTAGAAATTTAAAATTTAAAATTCAAAATTTAAAATTTAAATGCTCTGTGGTAGAGCTTCCTAAAACAGGTCCTGCTTAATTTGTTTAACTGGCTGCAGATGTTTGGAACTTAGTCTAGAAGAGATTCTTTTGTTGGTTTTTTTTTTTTTTTTTTCCCAAATTGGTACTACTCCAAATGGTATTAAAAGATAAGGGACATGTCTTACAGTGATTCCAAAAGAAACTGTTGCATCTTTTTTTTTTTCCTTTTTCTTTTTTCTTAGATTTATGGTTTTATATTTGCAGTTCTTTCCTTGCCTGAGATATAGTCAAGATTGTTTGGGAAAGAGCAGGAAAGGATCCTTCTGAAGGAAAAATCTACTAGAAAATGTCAACCTTCACTGTTGTTCCCTTCCCTTTCACAGCCAAGAGAACTGAGTTCCCTGAATGTTTTTAATTTGCTTCTTCTGGGGCTGACTCAGGAAGATAAACAGAGAGGTCATGAGCGTTTTCTGCTGAACTGATGCTGTGGTACCTGCAGGACATGTTTGATGTGTGAACCCAGTGGGTCAACACGACTGAACTTAGAGATTCCAAAACCTTGCAAAGAGACAGGAAAAATAATAAAAATACCTTGGCAAATACCAGTGAGGAAAAGGAGTATTTTAAAATAGACAGGAATCCAAGAGGGGCTTAATAATTGCATGAGGTATATTAAATTGTAGTGTTGCTTTTTCTTTCTAAAAGAGGTGTCCTGCCTTCCAGAATTAGCCTGGAAAAGATGCACTGCATTGAGCCACTTGCACTGACAAGCAGATGGCTCAGATGGGCTGTTGTAAATAGTCTTACAAAGTTTTTCCTTTGAGCAGTGAATTTCTCTTAGCTTAAAAAAATAATATGTAGGATCTTTAGGTCGAGTTAAAAGTTTTTCTGGAATCTTCAGTGTTGCTGCTCTCATTCATCTATTTGAGGATCATTCCCTGCAATCTCTTTCTTCCTTTTCCACCTCATTTTATTTAAAATTTATTTTAAAACCTGTTGAAGTATCAGCTTCTATAACAAATCCCAGAGGCACATCACTTTGACAGAATCTGGTGCCTACACAATGATGTGGAGTAAGGACATTTTCTTTCTTAGTTTCTTTACAGCTGAGGCAAGAAACGCCCCCCCCTCCAAAACACCCAACACAAAACCCTGAGGTTAACAAGAGATCTTGACAGAGAAGTGTGACATCTTTCTCTTTCTCTTGTTCTTTAGTTTTCCTCCACAATGCTGAGGATAAGCTAATCAAGAACATGAACCAACAAGACCAATATGGTGAGTGTCCACCAAGTCATTAAGAATAAAAAGGATTTGGTTTTTTTCAATCCCTTTTCTCTGTGGTTTACTTCTGGTTTAATAGTACAAATTTTAAGGATGCTCTTTGTGAGAACTGAAGGGCCTTTTTTTCTTTTTTTTTTTCTCCTTTTTTTTTTTTCCTTTTAGACTGCCACCTTTAAATTACACTTAGAGACTTCTGATCTCTGCAATATATGTTACAGTGGCTTGTGACACTGCTTTCTGTTGTGGTATTGTAGTCATTTAACACATGACAGTCGGTCCAGTAGGCTGGTGCAAAGTCTTCTTCAGCTTACAGTGTTTGGGAACCGGAGGTGTTGACTCTAAATGCAGGGATGACTCCAGCATGCAGAAAGCAATTACCAGCCCTGGAACTTGTCCAGAACAGCAAGGCTGACAATGCTCCTCTTTGCACTCCCGCCCTGGCAATGCTAATAACCCAAAGCTCCCTGTTAATATATCTGCTGGGAGACATGCATTCTAATAAGCACCCACAGTCATATACTTACTTTTCGCAGTTTTCATTTGAATATGTATGAATACATATAACATCAGCCAGAGCAGGTTGAACAGTGAATTTGCAAATAGACATGCAGTATGGAGACTTACAGAATGCTTGCCTTAGTAAAATTGTAGCAGGTAGGGCTGTAGTCTACAATCTGCACTATTATCATAATTGCTATCTGCATTATCTTTTTGGATGGCGATGAAAATATTTTATATAACAGAATTAAATACCAGTGTTTGTTGTACTTTGTTTAATATTTGCATACCTTTTAAGTGCGTAGTGCTGTAAAGAATAACTCAACTGCAATTTAGATCAGTGATTGCTTGTAAAATGTCTGAGATGAAATGTCGGAAGATGGAGTGTAAAAATACTTTGTGAATGTAAGACCTTGAAACCAAATACAAGGTCATTAAAGAACACTGCTAATTGAAGAATAAGATTATTACTACTATCTTTTGGGAAACTGTTGCAAACTAAGTCTCTTTGCTCACTGGGTGTTTTCTGTGATTAAATGATTTATGGCCAATTATCTCCTAAGACTCTCTCCTGCTCTAAACCATCTCCTTGTCTGTGTGCTGCTCTGGTTTTCCACCCTTAGACACTTGGCAATAGTCAAAGGAGGTGTCTCTCAGCTTTCTGCTCATGAAGACCTCTGTGCCTTCAGCTTCACAGCAGGCACTTCGTGTTCACAGTTTTGGGCTCCCAAATGAAGTGTGGTGGGAGAATCAGCCACATGTGGGATTTGCAGCTGCTGACAGGCAAGACCTGCTGCATTTATCTGCCTGTTTTTAGAAAGCTTCTGTTGCAGTTATATTTTTGTCCCTTCTAATATCTAAACCAAACGTTAATGCATTGAAAGGCTTGATAACACCTCAAAATAAATATCTACAGTTGGGGCTTTTCTGTATGGACAGACTCAGCCTCTTCTAGTGGTGTGCTTTCCCTGGAATTTTCACAAGGTGTGCTTGCAGCACAGGGGTTCTTGGTGGGTGTGGAAGACTGAGGCAGGACCAAAAATGGTAGTAAGAGATCGTGGAAGCTTTTACTGGATCTGGAATCCCTGGGGATGAGTTCGGTCTTCTGCTTTTGCAAGGTTCTTGTGTTCATTTTCTGTCAAGTGCAAAAATAATTGAGAGGTCAAGCATTTAATCAGCCACTGTTACTACATCAAGTTCTCATGTCCTGAGCTTTCTCTGACACCATGAACGTTGCTGTCATGGGTTTTGCTCATTCATTTCACGCTGTTTAGATTAATACATTTCAAGTTGATCAGATAGAGGATATGGGAGAGAAATATCTTGCCCTCCATGTAACTATTCAATAAAGATAAGAAAAAGTAAGATAGATCCATGAAAACATGATGGTGTTGAGATATTGTAGAAGAGCAGCACAAACTCTCCTTTGTTCACAGCAGCTGTTCTACTCCAATCCCAATAGTAAAATCCAGAGTAGAGAGTTTCTCGTGGAGTATTAAATATATCTTTTACTCTAAATTCAGACTGGAAAATAACCAAGCATGCAAGAAATCAGTTTACATTTTATGGACTAATTTGATATGCTTTCATGCTGTCAGGGCTGACTAAACTCATACATTAAGGTCGTGAAGCAACCCAGAAGCATCTCACGCCTGGTTATCTCACCTGTGTCACATACAGAGCCAGCTATCCCAATCCCACTGAAATTGTGAATGGGTCTCTGGTTAGAGGCATGGAAGGCAGGGGAGATGTTGGTCCAAACATACCCTGGCAGTTGAGTGCTTCTGGTTTTATCTCTGTGGAAATGGTACAAGGCCTTGCGGGCGAAAAGCGCAAGTGATGTTATGAGAAACAGAGAAAGGCCACCCTACTGTTATGGTCAGAGTCATCCCTTTTCTTCCCCGTGTTGTGACGACTTAGTGGGTGCTGCCCAGTGCTTGGAGCTTTTAGGAAAGAGAGGTTTGTGTGTCTCGCTCATTACACTCTGTTCTGCCAATGATCGCTGGTGTGTGCTGGTGATAAAGCTCTTTGTAAGCAAACCAAAAGCATGTTCTGTTTTGATTCACAGGATATTAAATCTCATGTTGAGTCAAAGAAACAATTTGCTGTGTGGCAAAGAGTGACCTGTCCAGCTAAAGTCAGTAACCTTTATCCAAATGAAAAATCTTCTTACAAACATCTGCCTTAAATGAGAAAGAGATTTCTTGTAAGCATATGCTGAGTCTCAGGCACTGTGATGCATTTTGATTACATAAGAACAGTTTGGGGAACATTTCATTATCGTATAAGTCACAGGAGAAGGTGATAGGAGTTCCCTGACTTTGGTCACTTTGGGATTTCCTTCCCACTTAAAAGATTGTGGATGTGGTGCACATTTGACCATTGTTGCCTAGGCCCCTGAGGACTTACTTGGTTATTTACTAAAGGAAACAGGTATATAAATATTATGCAACAACTGGATTCCTGAGAGCAAGTAAACAGGATATAAACTTGTATTAAGGCTATGTCCAAAGCTTGGATTTTTAATTGAGCTTTCATAGGCACTGGTTTTAGCACCTACTTGTCGCAAATGAGGCATGGACTCCCTTGTTTCTTCCAAAGATAATCAAGTTTATTACCATCATGCAAGGCCTTATATACTGTAGGACTATGCCAGGCTTTTATACTGTGCTAAAAATACTCTGCTAAAATTATACTTGTTAGCATTTTTGTTAACTAAAACAAATACACATTGGCCGCATGCCACCTCCTGTGTTGCTGTTCACGCGTTCTCTTGACCAATTAGCACCCTGATCAGGTGCTGTTCACGCGAACCTTACATAACTTGTTCTTGTCTTCATGCCAGCTGCACATTTCCCAAAGTGCTTTTCATGAATCATCAGTGAACAAAGTGAGCAAAGTGAATACAGGCCCTTTACTTACTCTATAAGATTTGTCTTCTACACCTACTAATGTGGAAATATATGGGGTTTTGTCTGGATAAGTGTGTGTTACACTAAAGACACTGGACTGTGCCTGTTTGAGCGTTGTACTTCCAGTACAGAGCAGGCTAATCTGTAAACCTGCTAATTGCCTTATCTGGAAAACTTCTAATTCTACATATTTCATATATTATCAGTTGAAAAGTAGGCTAAATATCTGATTTAGCAAACAAAATAAAACTTCAGAACTTCATGTTGTTGCTTTAAAACTCATTAAGCGATGATAAAAATCTACCAGTGAATCATATTAATTGAAACTTAGTTTGAGGTAAATTAATTTAAAGATCTGGATGGCTTAAATTACTCAAATGTGCATTTAGGGGTTTAATATTTCATCTGTAGTTTGTTGGCCTGTTGTTACATGTGAACTTTTTTGCTGGGCTGAACAGTTCCCTCCGTTTTCTCCCTTCCCTGGGGTGTTCATCCCTCCTTTCATGGGGCTGTGTGGATTAATTTAGGGGGTCTTGGAGAAGTGGTTGGGCAGGGAAGCTGCTGCTCCAGCTGTTGTAACCAGACTGATGGTGAACATCTCACTGTGGCCTCATTCTCTTTGGGTCACCATTTTACAGAGTCATCATGAAATGGATGATCTAATTCTCATTCTTTACATTTTTTTTTAAGGGATCACTACAAACATAGCAGGATGCACTTGGAATGCTTCACACACTATTTTGTTTTGTGTCCCTTTTTCCTCTGGCTTCTTAAGCAAGATGAATTGTTGAATATATTTGCATGCTGTTGTGCTTCAAATTATGTATTCACGGATTTTTTTTTTTTTTGTCTGCACACAACTAGTTGGATGTAGGTGCTCATTTTTATTAAGAAAGTTGCAAGATTCTAATACATGGTTTTCTGCTTTTTTGTTTTCAAAAAAAGTGTCATTCTCCCCAAGGAATTACAAACTAAGATGAGGCAGATTGAGGGCAAGCATGTGGTTACAAACAACTTCTGAATAATTTTATTTAAGATGCTCAGTAATGACTTTGAAAACTTTGCAGGTAAAACACAAACTTTTTGAGTAAAGCAAAATCCTTCAGATAACAATTCCCTGTGTATGCATCTTCATTTTGTTTTGTTTCTTTACCTTTTTTATTGTGTATGTTGCAAGGAAAGTCTTAAATGATTCTGATATTTCATTCAGTCAGAAAATGCTGACACAATTCAATGTATTTCAGTTCTCAAACTTAGTTTCTTTTCTTAATTAAATCTCAGCTCTTGTGCAATGATCTCTCTTCGTTTTGTGAGAGGAGGGTGGCCTTTGGAAGGAAGACCTGAGAACATGAGATGAGCCCTAGCACAATAGTTTATTTTTTTTCCTAACCAGCTCTGAAAGACTTTGGCAAGAGTGCCTTAAGCCACAGTGGCTGAAGGGTCTCAGTTTAAATGCCTTTTCTGCCTGATTTGGAGTCAGGATTTTGACTTTTAATGAGCCATTCATAACCAAAATACCTCTGTGCCTCCAGTAGAGCTGTTTCCCCTTGGATTATCTAATTAAAACCATGAAGTACAGAGCGAGTTGCTGGCTCAGAGGAATGTGCAGTGTTGATCTTGCCCATTACAGGTTGCTGATCTACCACTTTAGACTAGAACATTGCATATCTTCTGTAGAAAAACTGGCTTAAATAAACCTTACCCTGCAGTCTTTGTCCAGGGGTAGTCAGTGGGCTCTTGACACTGTGACAGCAATGACCACGTGACTGTCCCACAGCTCCGCCCCAAGGTTTGGGGTCGGAAGATGTAACGGATCCTTTGACCTCCCTGCCCTGGGAATAACACAGTTCTCTGGATCTCATTTATACTACAGACTTCAGCACAGTGTCCTGGTGCTGCTGGGTTGATGGTTGGATTACATGATCTTGAAAGTCTCTTCCAACCTTGACAATTCTGTGATTCTGTTCCTAAACTGGCCAATGTTTGGCTAAAGTCTTCCTGCAAAGCCATGTGGCCCTTGTGGTTCCAGGTGTAGCACTCATAGTATGGAGGGTGATGAGATATTCTGGTTTTTAGTGTTGACTTCCCAGTCCTAAAGCAGGGAACATTTTTTTCCTCTCAGCACATCTTGCTCCTCTCCTGGATGTGGCAGTGGAGTAAAAGCGATACCCATAATTAATTTCATTGCTTCAAAGAACCAGACATGATCACAGCAGAATCAAAAAATGAATACTAAAACAGTGGCAAAAGGGTGAAATATATTACACTGATGACATTATGGCAACATAATGAAGAAACTGAAAGGCGCAAAATGAGATCTTATCTTTTCCTTAAGTTTAGTAAACCCATTATTTTCAGCTTTATGGATGTGATGAACATCAATAAGATTGATTTTAAAAGGCTGTAGAATGTTAAAATTATACCATGTTGCTCCCAGCTTCAGTATTACTCATGCTTACAATGGGCCATTACCCATACACCATTCTTTACTGAGGAAAATAATAAATTAATTGCTTTCTTCTGTCTGTTTTTACCTTGCCTAAAGCTTGTCAACAGTTTCTCTGTAAAGATTGCTGCAATTGCCATTTGCATAGTAAAATCTGCTTCTTCAGCTTGGCAGAGATTTTGCCACAAGCCTGGTTTGTTCTGAGCAATTGGCTCTGCTCACTCACAGTGCACAACCTGTTGCTGTTTGCTGGGAGTTATGAACAAGGGACAGAGGTCTTGGAGGTGACAGTGGCTTTGGAGGGACAAGGGCGGTGGATCAGTTGTATTTCAGCTGAAGTTTCTAGCAGCCTTGCTGTTACCACCACAACCAAACCCCAAATCAGAGCCTGTGGCCACCATAGGTCATGTGCCTCTTTGGTGTTTTGTAGGATATGTGATTATTTAAGCATAAATTCCTATTATGAGCTGCAAAAATCTTCCACAGAGAATGATTTCCCCTTGGCTCGATTGCATACCAAGAAAAAAGAAATCTGATTTACCACAAACACATTTGTTCATCCAGGAGACAAGGAGAAGGACTAGGGATGGTACAAGGTTGATTTGAAGTGAAGCTGAGAAGGAATGGCCAGGCTGTGTTTGTGTTTATTTAACTGAACAGAAGGGTTGTACTTTCTGGGAGGGGAATGTTCACATGGGGGAAATGTAAGGCGATAAAAAAAGAAATTTAATCTTACATCAGTTTCTCTGTAGAGCTGACAAGGTTTGGGTAATTAAACTGTTTACCTATATTTTGTGTGTCTGGTGTTACAGCTGGATGCTGTCTCCCTCATTTTCCCCCACTGTATAATTTACTGCATTAGCAAGTTGCTGAGCCCTCACCTGCCGGCAAACACATCACCCTTGGAATGGAGAAAGGGGTTTGCACTCAGGGTACAGGTACTTTACGGATCCACTGAGGGAGGAGGATCATTTTGATTCATGTTTATATTTTTAATTATTTTTTCTGAATTGTGCCTTTTCTGTGAAGGAATATTTGTGCAACTGCAGTTCTGTAGGGAAGCCAGCCAAGCTGGTTTTTTTGAAATCTGCTCATGCTACTGAGAGTCTCCTACTAGTAAAGATAGTTTATAAACAAGAGGACCATATGTGGCACTTTCATCATGTAAATGCTCCATGATTTCCTGAGACGGATTTGGAAAATATCCTTTCTGGATAGGAAACTGTGTGGGCTCCTTCCAGTGCTTTTTTTGTTCCTCATAGGAAAGCCAGCCAGACCCCAGCTGGCAGGAACAGTAGCAGAAGCAACCAGGCAGGACTTTACCATGTTCCTCTCAGTTTGCTTGACTATTTCCTTAATATTTTTCACTTCATACCACCTGCTCTTTCTTCAGTTCTGTTTCACTTAGTCTTTTCTTGGGTTTTTTAATTTTTTTTTTCCCCATTCCTTTACCTGATATTTACTAACTCCTCCCATGACCTAAGACCTGATGTTTGTTTGAATCAGTTCATGTATTGTATTTTTCCCTCTTTGCCAGATGTTTTCAGGGCAGAAATACTTCCCTACCCCATATGCACAGCACAATGGCATCTAAATGTAACTCCAATAAGCTTCATTAACAATATTTATTTCTATCATTGAGTTCATCCAAAATACATAGAGTGGTCAGTTTGACTTGAAAAATTGACGGAAAAATTAACCCTTATTGCTCTGAAAACTCAGACATTAATTTCAAGATCTGTTCTTTTCAAAGGAGTCCTCTACTTTCAGAAGAAGAAAAGCCCTTTTGAAAATATCAATCTGAAAGATGAACCCTGATTCTCCTTTCCTTTTTCTCCAGTAGAAACAGGAGCACTCTCTTAGCATGAGCTTTGAAACTTTAGCTTTTCTGATGGTGTTTTAATGGCTTTCACAGAAGTTATACATAGAAGCAGATATTAAATCCACCCTGCCACACTCACTTGCTTTCATCTGCTCCTGATGCTTTGTGGGAAATCGTGCCAAAAATTGCCAGTGAAATTAAACTTTCAGAAGGAGGCATAAAAAATGAGATTTCTTAGCACTGAAACCAGACTTGTGAGTATCTCTGGCATCTTCATGAGTGGAAGAGCATCTAGAAAGTGAGCAAGGGTGATGAAAGATGAACTAATGCAGTTAGTGGTGCTGGGCATAATAAGAAATGTCTTAAAGAGTTGTGAACATTTACTGTGTGGTAAATTCCTTGAATAATCCCAGAGGAACAGTGCTGAGATACTGCACCAGGCTAAGGAAAGAGAGGCTAAAAAAGCAGAGTTTACGCAAAACCTGAAAACCAAACCCAAAGAACCTGTTGAGTTCACAGTGAATGTTGTGGGCAAAGGCAAAGCCGAGCCACTCAAATCCCTTTTTATCTCGGTGGGATGAGGTACTTGGTGGGTGGCTTTTCAGGGATCTCCTGCAGGCTCTGGATGCTGTTCCCAGCAGGATTCCTGATGGGATTTCACCTTTGAGAAACGCCAGGTCAGCAGCTCATAGGAGCCCTACAATGCCTGATGTGTGAACTGGAAGTTGCCGGTGCTGTTGACTGACATTGAAATGGTACCCTTTTTTGTTGTTGTTCTTTAGCATTAAATTTATACTACATAATATGGGAAATTTGAGTTCTTTTCTGTTAAAAACTCACATGCTTTTTTCATGCAGAGGCAGACTTGATTTCAGTGCTTGTTTACCAAACTCAAAGTATTTTTTGGTTTGTTTCTACATAACTGTTTGTGTTATTCTACATTATTTTTCCCTACTTAAAGTCTTACTGAAAACAATTCAATTATTCATTTCAATAGATATGCAGCGCAAGAAACAAAAATAAAAGAAAACTCACATGGAGTAAACTGTACATTTTTTAAAAATTAAATATACTTTTATATTACTCTTGATGAAACAAAAGCAAAACCTACCAAACACAGTGTCTGAAGCTTGAAGTTGAAGCTGTTCTTATTGTTAAGTTAAAAAAAAGAATGACTTACAGACGTTGTGAGAAGATCTGTCTTTTCAACAAGATCCAGTTTTAAGCCATCTGTGATTTAACATGGGCTGATTTCATTCCTCATGTTTTCAGGGCAATAAGTCAATGATAGATGTAGTTCTTAAACAGCACTATGTAGTTGCATTGTACAGAAGACACTAAGTAAGGTAAAATGGTTCTGGTAGGGCTTGTGCAGGCATGTGAAAGAGAGTAATTCTGGGGAAACCCAAGTCTTTATGAATGCTTATTTAGATTTATTGCATCTACAAAACCCATTAGCACTCTGAAAAACACCATACCTATAAAAGCAGATGAAGAGCAAACAGCAACTGTATACAAGAGCACTTATGGATGCTGTGGGCCACTTTCCACTCACTTGAAAGAGAGGAAATATGAGCAAACAATTCTAAGTCTTTTTCTTGCCACTGTGGTTCTGACACTCATTTGTTTCTACCTTAGAAAAGGCTTTTATTCCTTCCCAGGCATGGTAACAATTTTCATCCAAGCTTCTATAGCTTATCTTCAGGACGGTAACCCTGTTGGCAGCAGGTTTGGGATTGGCTTTTTTAATACTTTGGGGCAGGTATTTTACCTTTGCATTGACAGGGATGTTGAACAGCCAGGGAGCTGTTCAACAGCTGATCTGGGCAAAAGCTCAAAAGTTCAGTTATTCCACCTCCTTTAACACAGATGATCAAAGCAGTGGATGGGGAACATGGGGAGAAGGGAGTGCACCAGGCTGCAGAGGAAATGAATGAGTGCAGACAGAAGCACCAGAAAATTACCTTTTCTTCCTTCAGTCTGTGCAGAAAGTAGAGCAGAAGGGGGCTGGAAATCTGCTTGTTTGTAATCTCTGTGTTGTGGGGAGCTCTGACAGTCACACTGACACGGTCCTGGAACCAAGGGGACTGACCTGGGCTCTCTTATGCTACGTAAATCTGAAACCTTCTGTGCTGGGATCAAAAAGGAAGGAGAGTCCTGGCTTTTGAGTTTGGTTTGTAAACAGTGCTGGTGTCACAGGGGAATATAATCCCCTAAACTGAGCCCTGTTTCCGGTTGTCCCAGTGGGGGCTGCCATGCCTTGGACAGAGCTATAAACAGGCTCTGTTCCATATTCATGTCAGGGGAAAAGCTGAGCCGCTGACACTCCATGGCCATTCCCATTCCCATCTGCTCCTGGGTTTTATGGACCAAGGAGACCCCTGTCATCAACTTGCCTGACCTCCTGCCTAACACGGCCATAGATTTCACATAGGAATTTTTGGAATTAGTCTGTAATGAAAGGAATGAGAGACTTGTCTTTACAAACAAGCTCTGGGCCTGCTGGTAGATGGAATTAGCACTGAAAGATAAAGGGAAACAATGGGAAGGATTCCACTGATTGATGAATGGAAAGAGATTTGTCTCTACAAACAAACTGTAGGTCTGCTGATAAATGAAATTGGATATTGAGAGATGAAAGAAACAAGGGGAAAACCATAAAATTCAATGATAACTAAAAATAAAGGGGGGTTATACATTAGAAAGGAACCTTAGGTATTAGGCGTTCCGGGAAGTCTGTACCTCTCGAGTACCTCAGCCAATGGGGAAAGAGAGAGGGAAATGCGGCCGGGAAATTAGGATAAAAAGGAGGCTGTGCCCTCCAAATATTTGAAAGACCCCAGGGGAATGCCCCATGGCCTCTCCCTTTATTTGAATAAAGTAACGGGACTCCTCTGTCTCCTTTTTGGACATAAACCTCTGGTGTTCGTGGATTAATTTTCCCGACAGGAACTTCCAACTGTCATAGTTTCTGCAACACCTACTGACGCCGCTCGCCCCGACCCAGATTCCGGGGGTGGCGCCAGTTACCCGGAGAGCTGTCCTGAGTTGCAGGATCTGTTTGCAGCGGGAGAGCAGCCGGGGGTCACACAGCGCTCGGCGGCTCCCAGGTGGCAACAGCATGGGAAGAAGCAAAGAAGCGAACGGACCCCGACACAGCTTCACGGAAACAGGGTTTATTACGGGGTGGGGGTACACTGGACGGGGTGATAAGGACCCGGAAGCGAGGGTGCCAAGAGAGCCCTGAACAAAGGCTGACATGGAGTTAAGAACCAGGGACGAAGAGGGGCGTGGAAACCCTAGGGAACCAATAACTGAGGCCCAAAGGGGTGTTACAGAGGCGGGGAAATAGACCAAGGACCAATGGGGAACAAGGAAGGCGGGGAGAGAGCACAAAGAGCCAATGGGCTACTGAGGAAGGTAGAAGGTTCTGGAAGATAACCAAGTATAGGGGAGAAGGGAGGGGAAACAAGGATCCAGTGCCCAGGGAGACATCTACATATGGGTGCAAGGGCTTCTGGGAGGGTTCTATGTTGTCACCCTAACCTAGGGAGTTTGTCCATTAACCAGGTCCCATTACTGGATGTTTTTGGCTGGGGTTAGACAGCCCAGAGATCGGCTGCCACGCTGTAACAACATAGTGGTGGACTTTAGCTGCAGTACTTTACCAAATGAAAGATAAATCTCTTATTTGCAAAGCAGTTCTAATACAACCTTTCAAAAACAAACTACATGTGCAATTCTTGCTAGAAAAACCAACCCAATTTCCTAAATCAAATCAAATATTTTTTTCTTGTTAGATGGCAACTCCATTTATGTAGATTCTGTTAGTTCTGGTAACACCTAAGCTTTGTTTATTTTTCTTTGTGATGGACAACTCTAGAAACTGGCAAATGTTGCAGAATCTTGGCATTTCTGGTTTTCAGCAGTCTTACTTTCTCAATAGTGTGGTTTTAGTGTTCTTTGTTTTGTTTCAGATTACACTTTGATTCTGCACATCTGAAGTGGGTTTGTATCTGTTTTGTAGGTGGCAGCTATTTAATTCAAGAAGAGAGTGACTTCATCTGACAGCTTGGGAATTGTACAGCTCAGCCAGTTACTACTTATTTCCAATAACAGCCAATTGCTTTTTTTTTCATTTTGTAATAACACTGTTATATAGGCATTAAGAACTCCTGCTTTCTGTAATAGCTTTACAATTTAAATTACATTTAACTTATTCTTACCTTATTATTATGAAAAATATTACCTTCTTTCCCTTACTCCAAACTGTATTCTAATACATAAATCTCAACTTTCTCTTATTAAATACTGAAGCGTTTCAGATGTTTCATACACTGACCTCCCCAAAAAACATCCCATATAGATCCAGTGTGCTCTCTACCATTCAAATGGGTACCATATTTTATAGAAACTTAGAAGCATTCTCTTTCATTCCTTTGTATAAATTATGATTCATGGCTATTTCACCATGAGAAAAATAGGTGAGCCTGTCTTTAAAGAGGGAATGCAGGCTGGAACTGGAATGAATAATAAAAAGCTTTTCTGTCTAATGAACATCTGATCTTTTAGAAAAATATTTCTGCGGCAGCAGTGTGAAGTTCAAGCCTTGGAATGGTTTGTGAACTGAATATAAAAAAGTATGGACTAAGTTAATAAAGGCACTTCATTGAGTTATTGTCCTTTTACATTTAGAACACAAACTAAAACCATAAAAACATTCTGTAATTCTGAAGTCTGTCTGAAGAAATTGGTTATAAAATGTCAAAACATGACTTTTCAGCAACTTAATGGTTTTCTGTTTGCTTTTTTTTTGTCTGACAGAAGAGAAAGTTCATCCAAACAACAAGAAAATAATTTTTTTAAATGGCATAACCGTTTCCACAAAAATTATTAACAAATCAATATTTATTAAGAATTACTTAAAAATTAATTATTAGCTCTAGTGGAGATGTTTTAGAAAATAACTCAGACAAGACCATTGAGCATTAACTGAGAATGTACTGTCTGGCCTCTCCGTTGGCAATCAGAAAGAGCTGCCTGTGTACCTCAATCTTGGACATTTTTGATCTGTTTTGATATTGCCTGCTACAATCCATGTGCAGTCCTTCCTCTAACCAAATAATTTATGTAGTCAGCCACTTAAATACTGTAAAATACCAGATGATATCTTTACAGAATTAATGTAGTATTGCATGGGGGAATTGCTTCAGCCAGAAAGAATTTCTCTTGAAAACTGAGCATTGCTAGAGGAGTTTCTGATGCCTTTTTTCCCTGCATGGTGCTCAATTTAGCATAGGAATCAGCTCATCAAATCGCTGAGTAAGGCAGGGGCTTATGTGCTCTCCTCATTCTTGTCTTCCTTCATCCTCTGGTAGAGAAGCAGAAAGGAATTTCTGGGTTTCCCAGGCGTGTTGCAGCTGATGCCAATGCAACAAGCCTTGTTATTAGGGCTAATGCTCCTTGTGTTGTCCCTCTGCTTCTCACATGCACAGAGAAATCACAATAACCTGACATGAAATGTTTAGACCATCCACACTCTGCTATGCAATTATTGATTTTTACACAGCATTCCTACCATGCATTTCAGTCATGCTTCAATATTTTACTGACACGGAGGTAATGTGTGTCTGAAAAGCTTGAAGGCTATAAATTTTATGTTAATTGACAATACATCTGAATTTAGAAATACCTGGCATAAATAAAATGTAAAACAGGATGATTATGTGTGATTAAATAGTTGACTTTTATGTTGTATATTAGTCATGCCATCATCCAATTAAAAGGATAATGGAAACAATAGTGATTTTTAATTTTTAAACCAGTGTGGGCTGCATTAAGGGGATTATGGAGCTTTATGAAGTAGTTTGCATAATGTAATGCTCAATAATAGAACTGGAGTCAAAGCTGAGCTGCACGTGGTAAATTAGTCAACTTTTACTTTCTCCTTGACGTAACTCCAGACTATAAATTTTGCCTGTGAAATTTAATGGAAGTGTCTCCAAGTTAGGAAGAGATTCGCAGAACAAGGTTGCAATTTGTGCTCTTTTTTCAAGAATTCTTTTCAGGCCTGACTTTGGCATGTGAGTACTGAGGCCAGGACGGCTGGCTATGGGTTTTGTGCTCTCCTAGACTAGACTTTACTTTTTCTTCAACAGAGACTGGTTTAAATAATTGTGGATGCTCTGTACCAGTAGCTGCCATTATATTTTATCCACTGAAGCCGGCTCTGTGCACTTTCTTGCTTATTTTCATATATGAAATTCGGTAATTGGCTTTTGCATATAAA
>VZTE01002470.1:0-21054 GCA_013397775.1 Eulacestoma nigropectus
TCCTCTTCTCTGGCTAGCAAAAACTGCACGTGCCCCACTTTGTTTTGATTTCTCCTTAAATCTGTCATCACAGAGGTGTTACTATCATCTCTCACTGGCCCAGCCTTGGCCAGCAGCATGTCCATCTTGAGAGCCATCAGGGATTGGCTCTGCCAGACATGGTGGAAGCTTCTGGCAGCTTCTCACAACAGCCACCTCTGTGGCCCCCCTGCTACCAAAACTAGGCCATGCAAAACCAACACACATACTTAGTCTTTTTATGAAATTTTGGCAGTCATCAGGTGCTGGTCTCAGATGCTGTTTTACAAACAATTAGAAAAAAAGCTTGTTTTGCTTCACCTGGAAAGAGAATCTCCCAGTCTTTCTGTGTGTTGGTTTTGAGGGAGACATTCCTGTGCGAGGGTGGTGAGAGTGATGGTGCTGGGAGGTGTTGCCTGGTCGCGGAGAGTGGTGTAGGACTTTTGGCAGCCACACCAGCAACATCTGCCATTGGTCACTGCCCAGTTCAGAGAGAGGGAAGAAATCCATGGCAGGTTTGGGCCTGGGGCTTTGAGCGCAGCACAGACAAGGTTTGCCCCTTGAAGGAGTTTCTGGCAGAGTGGAGATGTGGCAATTCACTCACCAAATCCCATGTTGCCTGAGAGCCGTGGAGCAATTCCACATGGGGTAGAATGACTCTGGAGTGCCAGACCACACCTTTTAAAAAAGCAAACCCAAAAAACCTCCCTGACCTATTAAGAAAATGTAAAAAGAGAAGGGATAGCTTGGCTTAGGCTGAAACAGCCTTGCATGCTGTGTAAGAGCAAACTGATGTTAAGTCTTTTGGGAAAAGGCTTTCTCAGCCCCTCTTTCACACCTGGGAGGAATCCAGGCCAGTGAAGAACCAGCCCAGAAAGAGGTGGTCGAGGCGGCCCCAAAGAAAGCACTTTGAAGTTGTGCCAAGTGCAGACTTGCAAATCAGCTTCCTGGTGTGCCATGTGTGTGAAGCTCTGCTTTTCCCTGCTTCCCACCTCCAGGGGCTTTGCCTGGCTTCCCCACAGGGGTGGCAGGAGGGACCAGGAGGGATGATAGGCAGGAGCAGGGAGCAGCTCAAACCCGTGTGGCCGCAGCGGTGGCCTGGCTCTGGCTGGACACCACATCTCGCTTGGTCTGTCTGATTTACTTCTGCAGCTTGTGAAAGGGGAAAAAATGAACCCACAAAACATCCGTGCTCCTGAGCTGAAGGACAAATCCTGGACTCCTTTGTGGCAGAACTTCCTGTGAAATTACTGGGTGTTTTGCTTGGTTTGACTGGCAGAATTGGGAACCCCAGTGTTGGATTATTGTAAGGTCAGAGAAATAGTGCATTTCAGGGTTGGGGGGAAGGACTTTGTTCCATTTTTCTGACAGAGTACCCCTTGAATAATCAGCATTGACTTAGAGCTCTTCTCTTCCCAGCTGGGTCAGTGCCTGCATGGGAGGTTTCTAGCCCTGCTCCAGGTATCACTTCCTCCAACTCTCAGCCCACATCATTGGTTAAGGGTGATGTGCACTGGCTGATCCCAATGGTCAGAGTTCCTCTCTTCTGCTCTTTTGGGTGGGGTTGTGCCTGCTTTGACTCCTGTTCCCTCTCAACATCCAAGTGCAAGGTCTGTGTGGGCTTGTTCAGGGACCATGGCTTCTTCAAGGACTTGGCTGCTCTGGTCCTTAAGGAATTGGCTGTGAATTTTGCTGTGATACTTAAAAGCAGAGAGGAAGAGATGTGCAGTGTGTGTGGGAACATCTCTTCAGAAGACTGGTCACTCTGGGAGTGCCCACTGCGACTGGGTGGCTCACCAGTGAGTGCATTTGGGGAGCTTCTCGCTTAATGTTCCCATATAATGTGGAAAAGGCAAGAGAGAACTTTGATGATAAAAAAAAAAAAAGAGGGAGGCTGCTGAAAGTTCTGGCAGATACATGGTAATATTTGCTTAAGTTTCTGAGAAATACGTTATTTCACCTTTATTATGAAGCTTATGCCTGTGTATTTGCATCCCCCTAAGTGTTTTCTGGGCTTTTGCCATTTCAAGGCAATGTTTGTTGGTCCAGAACTGCCAGCACCAGGGCTGAGCTGAAAGTGGTATAAACTCACTTTGTTTTTAATTTGAGCCATTTTCATTTTGACCAGGGAACCAAATTATAGGGGCGCTGTGGGGGAATGTTGGGTCATGACTTCAGTTTTGCTTGTGCATGTTGTAAGTTTGATTGGGAATGCAACTAAAATGCAGTGAGGTGAATGAGAGTGTGTCCTTCTCAAGGGATAAGAGCTGCACACCCGGGTGACAACGATGTGTAAAAAATCTCCCTAAAGGGTGGACATAATTCCTGTTTTGAAGGAAGATCTGGGAGCTGGTTGTGCTGCTGGTGCAGGCTCAGTTCTTCATGCATTTTTTTCCTGCTGGAACACTACTGTTCCCAAGAAAATAGCTACCAGCCAGAAAAAGTGTCCAACAAGTCTGCAAATAAATTGTTTGAATTTTTTGGACCATGCAGCTTTCAGTTTCTCACCAAGCAGTTGACTTAAAACAACAAAGTGTTGTCTCGGGGTCTAAATTAGAGTAAGACTGACTTAAGATCAAGTGTGACCATTGGGGAACAAACAGTTGCATGTTTGTGCTCATCCTGCAGCCCAGGGCAGGGCACAAACTTGGAGGCACAAGGGGGAGGGAAGAGGTGAGATAAGGTTGTTCTGTGCAGGCTGGAGTGTAGCGATCAGAACAGGTGACAGTCCACATGTTCAGTCCCAAATAGGAATAAAATAGTTCAGATTTTCTTCTCTCAAAGAGCTCCATGATCAGGTCATGAAGAAATAGTGGCAAGTGTTGTGCAGGGGAAGAAGAGTTTGGAGCCTGGGAGACAGCCAGTACAGGTCTGAGCTGAAGGTCCTTCTGCTGTCAGCAGATGGTGAGCTATTGCCTTGTCCAGCAGCTGAAGGGCTGAGGTGCTGGCTGGGATTTCAGCCTGGCCCTGCAGAGGACACGGCTCTCTCAGGGCCCAGAGCAGGGTGCTCAGCTCCTCGTTAGCACACGCCTGCATGGTGTGGCTGCTGGTTCAGGGAAGGACAGGGAAGGGGATGCATGTTCCTCCTTGCACAGCCATTCCTGCCAGCCTGAGTCACTGACTGCGCTGCAGGATAAAAGCTGTGGCTCCACCAGCTGAAAACCAATGTGGAACAACCATTTTTAGTGAGCTCTTAGGGTTTTGGGGTTTTTTTGCTTTGCTTGAAGAAATATCTCTCGCTGTGGTGGAAGACAACCAGAGAAGACATCTTGTGACTGGTACTAGAATGAAGCACAATCTGTTTTAATTGAGGATCAACAATGATTCTTTCTCTAAAAGGGACAATTAGCTCCTCTGCAGAAATGATAAAATCCTTCGTCTGTCAAAGGCACCAGTGGGAGAAGCAAGGGATGTGCAGCTCAGTACCAACTCTGTACTTCACTCTTAACCTTACAGAGAAAGCACACTAGAGAGTTTCATCATTGATTTGGTAAAAGCCACCCTTATTTTCGTGGATATAATTACAGAAGAGGTTACAGTCATCTGCAAACAAAGGCTCTAGTAAACTTTTTTTAAAAGCAGAAATAAATTTAAAACCCCCAACAACTAAACTAATTCTTTTAGCTAGTTTTCAAAAGATCAGTTTTGTGGGTTGTGTTAGTTGTTTTGTTGGCTTTTTTTCAAGGGAGCGTTGAGGAACCTATTGGTGAATACAGTGAAAGGAGAGATTCCAAAAGGGCTTTTGTGCAATTAAGGGAATGTTTGCCTTAGGTTGTGCTGCAATGATGTAGCACGTGAGAAGGGAAAATCCCAACTGAGTGATTTACACACTGATCTCAAATGTTTTGATCAGACTCAGAAATGCATTTATGCTTCTTTTTAAGTCCAGAGAGAATCCAGTGGAGAGTTAAATCTCTAAATAGGCACCTAATGTGTAAATATTCATAGGTAGCTCTTTACTTAGCCCTGTCATTTTGCTGTGAATTTAGACAGGGCGAGATGTACTTGGAAGCTGAAGTCCAGACTCCACCTGTACCTATAACAGGGGAGAGCATTTCTGTAGACTGAACTGACTGAATATTTCATATATAAATTCTGTACTTCACTGACTTACAGGAGTTCTAAAGTAGGTGGGGGGGGAGGGTGGTCAGGGGTCAGAAGAAGACAGGTCAGAAGAGGGGTCAGAAAAACTGGTTGATTTTTTTCGAGGATTGCGGTCTCCAGGTTCAGGAATGGTCCATGCTGACATGTGGGAAGTGGCAAGAGGCCTGCATGGATGAGCAAGGGGTTCTGAAGAAAGAAATGGAAAGGATGTGTGGAAGGATGTAAGGGGTGGGAGCAGGGACAGGTGACCTGGGGGGAATATAGAAACACTGCCAGAGTGCACATGGGTGGGGTCAGGAGACACAAGGATCGTCTGGAGCTGGCCCTGGTGAAAGACAGGGAAGTCAAGAAGTGGTTCTGCAGATACATGAGTAAAAGTAAGACCAGGGAAAATGTGGAGCAGGGATGCTGGGTTGGCCTTCTGTGGTGAAAAGCCTGGGGAATTAGGGGAGAGCAGTGGTGCTTAATCTCAGCTTTAGTAAAGCTTTTGATGCTGTCAGCCGTAACATCCCTCTGGCCAAACTGGTGAAGTGCAGGCTGTGAGATGGACTGAAAACTGGCTGAGCTCAGGTGTGACCAGCAGGATGAGATTGAGTTGGAGCGAGTCACTAGTGGTGCACCCCAGAAGTCTGTGCTGGAGGCAGTTCTGGAGTCAGTAGTGTTTGATATCTTCATTAATGACTGGGGTGATGGGACAGAGTACCCCTCTAGCCAGCCTGTGGATTGCACCACCATGGGAGGACTGCTTGATAGACTGGATGGATGTGGTGGTGCTCAGCAGGACCCTGACAGGCCGCAGAAACATGGGAATGGGAATCTCATGAAATTCAACAGAGGTAAAAGCCAAGTCCTGCACCTGGGGAGCCACAGCCTCATCCAGTGCTGGGAGCTGGGAGCCCACTGGCTGGAAGCAGCTCTGCAGAAAGGCCCTCTGGGCTCCAGGGTGTGTGTTTGGCAAAGGAAACCAAGAGCAACTTGAGCTGGAGTTCAGGCTGACCGTCCTGGATCATGGGGACACTGAAGCTGGATGTGTGTCGTGGGTGCCCACGTGCTTGGTCCAGCCTCAGCGTCTGGGCAGTTTGCCCACAAAAGCTGTGTCTGAACCAGGGACTGGGATGGGGTGTGTCAGCTTCTGGTGTGGGTCTCCTGGGTGGGAAACACTCCAGCTCCCACCCAGTTCCCGGATGGAGGATCCCTCTGTGTGCTGGGAGCCTGTGGGGAGCTCGGGTCTCATCCAGGCTTCCCAAAGGCAGCCCCTCCGGTGCCCACTTCTCAGGTGGATCCTCTGAAACCTAAAAGGACACAAAACAACTACCACATAGTTCATAATCAGATGTGAATTATCTTTTATTGCTTTTGCCATGATTCTAATCTGAACCACTGCATTAGCAGTAGGGAAAATACCACTGACATTGCACGTGAGGTTTCCATTGGGCTCTCCAAGGATGGGTGCACAGGCAGCAGTTGAGGTGGAAAGGGTTGCCTCTCTTTATCACTTCTCTGTTTTGCTGAGTGTTTTAATTAAAACCAGGTAGAGGAAAATTTCTCACACAGTTTCCAATTTTTAGTGGTTTCACCTGCTGTTGAAAATTGGATCAAGACATAACGGTGAAGGGATGATGTAAAGAGGAATGAATGCTCCTTTTAGTGGCTATGAATAGAGGCTTCTCATATCACTTAACTGTTGACTTATAATTATGAAAAGATTATAGGTTTCTGTTATTTTTTAGCCAGTCCTCTAACACATAAATTAACTAACATTTCACCACTTCATGTAACCTTTCAAAATGGAGAAGGGAGGTTTGGGTTATGAAATTCATAAGATCACATTTATTTGGAGATGTTTACTGTAACTAACAAAGTGAAAAATTTTCTATCTGCTCACTCTTTCCCTGGTTGTGCAGTTTTGAGGAGGTGTTTTTTGCTGTTTCTAGAAATATTTTTAAAGAATAAATGTACCAGGGGAGTTTGTTCTTCAACTGTGCTTTAGTTGTATTTTTGTAAGAGTTGCTAGGAATTTAGCCACAACCCCTTTGCTGTCTCATGACTGTGGGTGGTGGAGCTGATGAGTTACTCGCTAAACAAGAGATGTTTGGGTGGTGAGGTGTCAGGAGTGGGAGAGAAGAGCATCTCGTGTCTTGTTCCTCACTTTGACTTGCGTCTGGCATCCAGTTTATAAGAAATAGAGTCAATCTTCCAAAAATCATCCTATAAAGAGGATGCCTGGCTGTCTTGGCATGGAGAATGGCGAGTGGGATGAGCATGGAGAAGGCACCCAGTGTGGTTCTGGGGACAAGCCTCTCTGGTATCTGGTTGGGTGCTGCAGTGCTGGGTGGCAGCTGTTTTGTGAAGACAAAACTCGTTGGGCACCAGTGCCAGCACTGTGCACAGGGATCATTAGCAAAGATAAATCCTTTCCCCCTCAAGCAAATTGCTCTTTGACAGGAGCCATTGAGGCCAGGGGTGTTTCCCTGTTTGCATCTGAGTGCCAAGTGCTCTTGCAGGACACGTGTTCTTTACTAGCAGCAGCTTAGCACTGCAGCTGAGTGGCTGCAGGTTTCTCTGTAGGGGTTGTGGGCCGAGGCTTTGGCTGCAGGTGTAGTGGGCAGGTTGCGAAAAGAGGTGATGATGCCAAAACCCTGTTATGGGTGGGGGTTGCCTTCTGTGCCAGGTCCTTTCCGAGCTCAGTGTCTTGGCCGTTGTTCCCTCGGTGCCCAGGTTTTGCAGAGCAGCCAGGCACTTGTGTCACTGGTCTGTCTGCAAGAACAGAAAAGGTGGGTGGCAAAAAAAAAAGTGTGCTTTTAGACACAGTCTGCCAGCTCTGGCTGGTGGTTTGTCACTGTCTGGGAGACAGCTCATAGCTGAGGGCATAAGCAAAACCAACATGTGCTTCTTGGTTGCGTGTTGTGACCATGCCCATTTCACACTTTTTTCATTGGAGAAAACTAGCACTACGGGTTTTTCTTTTTTTTTTCCCTCCAATTTCTGCCCTTTAATACCCACTTTGCTCCCATTTCGTGTCAAGATGACAGTCTTGGTCAAAGTAGAGGAGAGGGATGGTCCTGAATATAATATTTGTGCCTTTCTGGATCATTCATTGATTCTGTTTGGATGTGGATCAAGTGTGTGTTCACATTTGTGTCGAATTAGCCAGACAGACCACATACCCTGGAGTTCATTCCAGCTGCTGGAGAGCAGACTGTTACCTGATCCGGGAATGACAATACCTGATCCAGCAAAAAGTCAAAGCAGTCCAGACAGAAGATACCTGACCTAGCAGAAATCCTGCCAACATGAAGTTAACTATCAGTACTTTACACTGTGTGGCATCTTTTTATGTGGTACTAAGAGCTGTAAAGCTGGACTTATTCAGATGTTGGAACATGGCCTCCTGTGCTGCTGCCCATGTCAGTGGAAGGTTCAGTGTCAGTCAGAGTGAGACCTGTCCACTCCTGCAGCTCTGGGTGGTGCTGGGGGGAGCAAGTCCCTGAAGGTGAGAATGGAGCTCAGGTCCTCTCATGGTTATGGGAAGCTCAGAGTTGCCCTCTCGCAGGAATCATTGTAGACAGGAGTCTGACAAAAGCCTGGAACAACCCCTTGCCCAGCTTAGGTCTGCCCTGGAGAGCAGCTGAACACATGGGCAGCATGTTGATTTTCTAACTTTTACTTTTTTGCCCCCAGTTGAATTCAGAGGCAGGAAATGAGCCTACATCTACAGCATTTAGTGTTGCTGTTTCCCGAAGGTAGAGGAGGCAAAATTAGAATATCCTGTTTACATGGCGTTTGAGCTGTATTTGACCAGCTGTCCCAAGGGTTTTCAACTTGCTAGATCAGGACAGGCTTTTCTTACAGTCTGAGCATCTTCCTGTCTAAGTGGAGTGCTGTTTGCACTGAGCACCTCCCTGGGCCGAGCCTTACAGCTGCAGAGGAGACAGCTTTTCACTGTCGCCAAGGTGGGGAAGCTGAGGCTTGCCAGTGCTTCAGAGCTAAAGTCCTTCATGACTAAAGGTGAGAGAAACCTATGTAAAATTACTTTCTGAAAAGGTTGTTCCTGTACCTTACAGGAAGGTACATTCCTCCTCCTGATGTTCTCAAAGCATCCTTGAGTTACTGGACTTTCAGTGACTGAAAAAAAACTCATTCAGAGGGTTGAGGTGACAGAGATTTTTAAGTCACTTCCAGCTTCTCTTAAGTGAATACTTCAGTCTTTCTAAATATTAGCTTGGTATAATAGCTACCTATATGCATGTTTGTGTTTAAGCAAACCTATTTATGCTTCTGGGAATACTAAAGAACCTCCCTGGGGCAGGTGAGAGCTATGGAGAGATGTCAGCAGCTCTGCAGGGTGGGTGCTGGAACTGTAGGGCTGTGGTGTCTGTGTAGGGCTGGGAACTGCTTGTGGAAGGAGCTGCTGAGTTTGTAACCAAATGTGGTTACGTAATTCCATGCCTTTTCCAGACTGTCGTGCTCGTGCTGGAAATAGACCGTTATCTAAGAAAATAGGAAAGTGCACCTGGAAACTTTTAGACTAGTCTCCTTGCTTAATCATGAACCCATTTTAAATATGTCAAGGAAGGCAGCTGTAATATATGACCTTTTTCTGCCATATATTAGAGTGATGACTCATACGTGCGATGTCAGGAGAATGTAATGAAAAGTCTCTCCAACTTGATGTCTGTGCAGCTCTGTTTGCAGCTCTGACACCTTGTGGAGTTCAGGGTATTTGGGCTGCATCGTTGGTGCTTTCAGTCTCACTGTTGTTACCTTGTTGCACAGATTTTTATAAGCTGAAGTATTTAAATTTATTCTGTCTTTTCCATGTCACCTCAGAAGGTTTTTTCTCTGAAGACCACAGAGGTGTCAGTGACTCACATTTACTATAGAAAAGAGCCAAGACAGGAACTAAAGGTAACTAAGAACATCAAAACTGGAAAAGGGAAGCTGGTACAGTAGGTTTTCTGACTAGTTCTGTACTGTGAACACTGTCACTTGTATAGAAAAAATCTGCAATGTGTAGATAAAAATACTATTATTGATGTGTGGCATCAGCAGAATGGAAAGATGATGGCAATGTGAGCTTTAAATATTCTGTTTATTGTTTATTTGCTGTAATAAAACTGCCTCAATGTCTGTAAACCTGTCACTGGAAAATAAAACTTAATAAAAGCTTAAATAAAACATAGAAGGTCTATTATTTGACCTGCATCGTGCCAAAGTCTGAAGTAATGACATGGGCAAACATCTCTCCCCAGAGCTCAGGTGATCTCCAGTTGGTATAACCAGCAACTGGTATAAATTGCAGTATCCATGCTAATTAAAAACCAAGTAAATTTTTTTGGAAAATCTCTATCACCGTCTGTGAACTGCCACGTCTTCTGTTGTCCATTATATTGGGATGTGCTGTGTGAAGGTCTGCCCTCTTCCTCAGTCAGTTTGAGTACAGAGCTGGGCTGAATGCCCCTACTGCTCCACACCAGCTTCCCAAGGGGGCATTTGCCCAGGAGCATTGTGGAGCTTTGGATGTTGGTATTTGATCTGTCTGTACTGAAACCAGGAGCTGCAGGAGCATCGCTCAGTTCTGCTGGCTCTGGGCCCTACCTGTGTGTGTGTGCTGGGCTCACCTGACGCTCTGGCTGTGGAGCTGTGTCCTCCTCTGCCAGCAGTTGTACAAGCTCCAGTTTTTGGCCCTAGCCTATCCTCCTCCGCTTGCTGCTACACTCTGCTAGAAATTCAACACTCCTCAATTGGCTGAGTTAGAAATGTGATTACACTCACTCTGCTCCAGGCAAAATAAGTGTGGTTTGAGCTGAAGGGCCTTGTTGACTTGGTCCCTTTGGGCTGTAAGAGGGCTCATATCCACAGCAAAACACTCAGGTATTCAGCAGTGGAGGGGCAGTAGGACAGGGAATGTGATTTACAGACCTTTCCCTCCAATTTATTAATTACCAGTGATGCTCTCCTTTAGCACCCCAGCTGTATGTGTCTCCTGGCTTTGATAATCCCAGTCATCACAAGGTATTTTAGAGACAGGATTTTTTTCACCGTTTTTATTTTTGAGTAATACTTTGGTTGCTAAAGTTATTTGCAAGGTCCCCTTGTGCTGTGGTTGTCAAGGTGGGCGTGAGCCTTGAGCAGTCAGCTGAGCTCTGAATCCCAGACAAAGCAACCCACAGTGGCACAGCCCATGGAGCAGCCACGAGACCTCCTCCATCTTCCACTTCGGTGCCTCAGTGGTGAAAGATTTTTCTAGAAATGCTAAATAAGAAGTATAAGTCACCCTGAAACTGCCATGCACTAAATCAAGACACAGAGAAATGAATGAATATTTGTAAAGCGAGGGTCAGTGTAACTAAAACAGTGCAGGAACAATGGGGCCGTGCTCGGCCTCGTGCTGCCTGGAGGCTCCGCGGTGGAGTCGCAGCTCCACACAAAGGGGAGCTCTGCAGAGGCGCCTGGCCCGGCCGGGGCGGCATGAACATATCATCAGGTGTCAGTAATTTCACATGCTATATGAAGTAATAAGCATTTGCTGTGCTGGCTTCAGACTTTCAGTGTGAAATGGGGTGGATATACTACAGCAGTAACAAAAGCCTTCCAGTTTCCAGCAGCTGCTAATCAGAGCTGATACTGGCTCCCATGGCATCTCCACTCTGCAGTGCTGGCCTGGAGCTGGTTTAATTCACCAGCACAGACATGCCCTGGGCTCAGAGCTGCTGAATAGGGAGATGGGGAGGGTGGTATTTGCGAATTGTTTCTGTGGCCTTCTGTTCCCAAACACTTGCCCATCAGCTCACCCTACATTTGAGACTCCAGAAGGTTAAGGAAAAAGCAGAACAGACAGCATGTATGGCTGCTTTTGGAGCAAGCAGGAATAGGCTGAGTCCTGCTGGCAGCACCGATCTGTCAGGCAGGTTGTGGCTCCTGTGCTCTGATCAGCACTGTCCCTCCTGGAACTGGTCCCATTGCCTTTCTTTGTGGCCGTGACCTCTCCCAGCAGCTTTGTCCTACACAAGCCTTGTTAAGCAACAGGCAGAATGGAGGTAATGAAAGTCATTCCAGAACCTAGAGCATTGCTTCTGCAAAACTTCCAGTGAATGTGAACTTTGCTGCATTTGTAACCAAACATAAATTAATCTCAAATTTTGATTTTTCTGAGTAAAGTTCTACACACGCATCCCTCCTGCGTGTTAATTGAGTAAAGCCTCCTGTAGCAGGCAGGCAGTGAAGGGATGGAGATCTTTTTAGGTCAGCAGATGCATATCTCAAGGGCCTAAATAGTTTATTGTTTATTCCTTGAGGAGGAAAGCAAGGTCGGGGGCAATCTCAACAAGGTTTAACAGTGACAACAAGAAGTATCCCGGTCCACAGGCTGCTTCTTGCTTTGCTTTGCTTAAGCTGTGATGTGTGTTAGGTGTTGTGGCCCATGCTCTCCTCCAGTTTAGTGTACTCCAGCACAGTCGGTGCAGGGAGCACGTGGGGATTCCAGGCTGGAGTTGGAGTTGTGTTGCCAGATGGAGTCAGCTCCCTCCCAGCTCTTGGGTGTTGGGGTGCCAGATGTGGATGGGCTGGGGCTTGGCAGGGGAGCCCAAAACATTAACTTGAGCTTTTCTCACTTTTCGTAGCCTGTCATTTTCAACTTTAATTCAAGTCGTGGTGTCTCCTGATCTTTCCTGGGGCAGAGGCAGTGCTGGTAGCTTAGCTAGGCAATCCCTCCATAATTCCTATCACAGGATGTTGCTGATGAGCATGTCCAGGTTGTATTTATTTATAACTTGTATGTATCAGATTTTGTCTCATGTTAGATATTGAATCCTTGGTACATCTGCCAGGTAACAGATGAAAGCCCTGCAGTGAGAGCTACCCATGGTGGTGAGGCCTGGGAGGGTTCCCTGGGCTGCCCTGCCTGTCTCTGCCCCCTGCAGATGCCTCGTCTTCTGTCTGTGCCTGACTGAGGGATGACGTTTGTCGGAAGATCCCTCCTCCTGTGGTTGTTGGAAGGAAAGGAGCATTTTTCTCCCCTGAAGTCACCTCTCCGATCCAAGCTGCCGCAGCCCAGAACACACACGGGAGCTGCCGGGAGCTCAGCAGGTGCTGCAGCAGCAGTGGCACAACTGCCTGGGCTCAGGGCAGCTCTGGGGCTTCACTGTTTACCTGGCTTCTTAGCAGAACACATTTTGCAGGTGGTAGCAACGCCCTGTGTGGGATCACTGGCTGCAGGCAGTGTGGGAACACCTCCCCTGGCCAGGGGCACCTGCAGGCGTCTGATGCAGACCCTCCACAGCCCTCTGCTCTTGTAGCTCTTGCTGCAGTTTGGCTTCTTGTTTGGAGCTGAGGCTTCCCTCCTCGTTTGTTCTCCCTGCTCCATGGCAGTAGGTTTCCATTTCCCTGCCCTCGTGCCATGGAAAGGCTGCAGGTGTGGAAGATCTTGTTTGGGGCTTACGTAGAGATGGTCTTTTCCTGTCTGAGAGAAGAAAAGGGGATTTTGCAGTGGCCCAGCGTGACGTTCATCCGCCCTTTTCCCAGAACTGCAGAGGCAGGGAGGGAGTCATCTGTGCCATGTGTTAGTTGTTAATTTTAGCTTTACCATAACTCTTGATGACAGGGCTTGGTTGTTTCCTACTGTAGGCAGCATGTAGCAGTTATCCTGGAGATACGGTGTGGCTGTAAGACAGTAAAGCTGCAGCTCATCCCTGAGCAGTGCTGCTCTGTCTGTGGTAGGTGGATTCTCCCAGCTCTCACAGCTGCTGCCTGTTGTAGTTGAGAGGCCACATGGTACCATTTTTCTTGCATTTGTGCTAAACCTTTGCCTTCAGGTCACAAAAGGATCGCATTAGGTACAGGCTGAATTGAATATGTGTCTGAGGATGAAGCTTGGTGGTTAAATATCTGCTATGATATGCACTGCATTTAACAGCCCTTTTCCTAATTCTGGCTGCCTGGTGAAGTCTGTATGAAGTAGCAGCCTCTACTTGCATGGCCAAAAGAGCATTCCAGGATTTGATGTACAGGTCCCAAACTGTGAACTTCTTGTAATGCACAGGGTACTACAGGGAACTCTTAAAAGTACAAGCAGGCTGAAAAATTGTATAGTTCAATGTCTTGTCTAGGTTGTTCCTGATGCCTTTGCTAATTATAATGGTCTCAAGTCTTGAACAAAGTCACTGAGCACATCAGAAAATACCCGTCTGATCTTCTGGTGCTGGTATTTGTGTTTGCTGGTGCATGGGTTACCCAGAGAGCATTGTGCCTCTGATGGCTCTGTTGCCAGGCAGTCCTGGAGGCTTGCCTGGCTTGTGTCCAGAGATGATGTTCTCACTGACGTGGTCAGGCTCAGTGAAGTGGACTGGTTAAAGGTGTGGGGAGCACTGGCCATGTGCTGAAGTCCAGCAGGGAGTCTCTAGGAGCTCCTTCTCTTTCTAGTCCCATTTTTGTTGGTGGTCTTTTGCTGTGATCCACAGTGTTTGTTCAGTCTCTACTCTCCCGTTTGGTTAAACACTGTGAGGGTGTGAACATCTCTCCACCCCAGCCAAGGACTGCTGTGACACTGTGCTCCTGGCTCAGCCAACCTTCATGGCAACTTTGAGTATATGCAACATCTTGTAATGTCTTTTTCTGGGTAGAGACACCAGATCTGTAGGAGAGCTGATGTGCTAAAGAGCTGGGGTACAGCTGACTGCTCAGAATCAAGGTGTCAGGAGGGACAAGGAATCATATGAAGGCAGGAGTTGATCTGAAGTCATGTCAAGGGAAGTGTCAGAAATGAGACATGCTTGCTCTGCAACAGAACATTCTTCATAGGCGGTTTAACAAGCCTTGGAATTAAATCGGGGCGGGGGGGGGAAGTGATGTAGCTATTATGTCAGGGCTTCACAAGCTTGCAGTGTGCAGTCTGGGCTGTGACTGGTGGAAAAGCAGACCTGAGCAGCCGTGTAATCAGGGCTTTTCCTAGGCAGTTATGAGCTCACACTAAACTCACACTGCAGCTGCATATATATTTTCCAAAATACACTTTTGTAATTTTACATACGCTTTTTTAGTATGCTAATCATCTCTGTGGTCATTCATTCCTGGAGTTAATGACTACTCTCTTGGAGAAAACAAGTTAACAAACTGCCAGCTGCTCCTAACAAATCACTTGCTTGGAGAGGCCAATGCATGTTTAACATCCACAATAAATCCTTCTTTTGCTTCTGATGGTTCAGTGCAGCAATGGCAAAAAAATGAGGTAATAACTTTCATCTGTCAAAGCAGTTTGGACTGTAGTAGATTTGTGCACAAGAGCTCAGAGACAGAATTGCCAGAGTTACAGAATGTGGATTCCTGCTCTTCTTTGAATAACATTAAATGTAGATGGGAAAACGTAGTTGTGTTAGCATAACCTCCCAGCCAGACAGATTATCAACAGCTGCCAGGGTTGGGATGAAAAGGTGGGCAAGGAGTGCCCAGGGAGCTGGGGGGCTCTGAAGGGGCTTCCCCTGTCCCCAGGGCCAAGAGTGAACTGAGATGTTGGACCAGGGCCTGATGCTGAAGTGCCATCAGCTTGTTCCAGGTGTGCCCCCCCATTCTCTGCAGTCCCTCCTGCCCCAGGGTCCCTGCAGAGCCCCTGGGTGTGGTGGGACAGCGAGCAGGTTCCTGGGCTCAGTGCTGCTGCTGGGAGTGAGGAATTCCTGCAGCTGCTGGCTCACAGGACACCTTTTCCAATCACAGTGTCCACAGTAATCAATAGCCATCTTTGATCAGTTAACCTTTAACTCATGGCAAATAGCAGATATTTTCCATAACATTTGGCTACAAATAAATGAATAGACTTGGCAGCCTTGAATAAGGCAACAAATGTTCTGAATATCTCATTTCCCGTGTCAGGGCTGAGCTCGGCCAAGGACTGGCATTTTCTTAACATGTTTACAATAAACTGATGGATCTGGATGGCACCTAGTTTGTCTCACAGGTTTAGCTTGGGTAGCTATTAATCTTAAAGTTAGAGGTTTTGCTTCCCTACATTTCTGAAATCAGGTTTAAGATTTTAAAAAATCTTAATAGATGTACTGGGTTTTAAAGTTATCATTTCATTTGACAAATGGTTTAAAATGGCAACATTGTGCCAGGATGTTGAGCTAGCTGAATGAAAGGCTAATCTCTCTTCATGACATGAAATGAGAGAGTTAAAGGTATAAACACCAATAAAACCCATGATTTAATGAATGGTCTTTCCATTTCAGTATTGGAATTCGTACTATAAGAAAAATACTTTTTTTTAAACTTGTCAGTATCCCAGTTAATCTGATCACACTCCACAACTCATACTGATGGTGTGTTGATGCTGCTCTGAACAGAAGCAGTTCAGTTCTAGCAAGGGTGTTGTACTGGGCTGGCATGGCCAGGTTTTGGTGGTGGGGTGGCTTCTGTGAGAAGCTGCCAGAAGCTTCCCCTGTGCCCGGCAGAGCCAATTCCAGCCGGCTCTGGGACACACCCACCCCTGGCCAAGGCTGGGCCCAGCAGTGACAGTGGCAGCACCTCTGGGGAACATTTAGGAAGGGGGAGGAAATCCCCGTGGAATTGCAGCTGGGTGACAGGAGTGAGAATTTGTGATAGGAGCAGTTCTGCAAACCCCCAGGGCAGGGCAGGAGGGGCAGGAGCTGCTCCAGGTGCCGGAGCTGAGGTTCCCCTGAGCCCAGGGGGCAGCCAAGGGAGAGGCAGCTGTGCCCCTGCAGCCCATGGGGGCCAGGATGGATCAGAGATCCCCCTGCAGCCCCTGGAGGGCCCCACACTGGAGCAAGGGGTGCCTGAAGGAGGCTGTGACCCTGGGGAACTCCACGCTGCAGCAGCTCCTGGCAGGACCTGTGGCCCCACGGAGAGAGGAGCCCAAGCTGAACAGGTTTGCTGGCAGGACCTGTGACCCCACAGGGGACCAGGCTGGAGCAGTTCCTGAAGGACTGACTGCACCCATGGAAAGGGACCAGGCTGCAGCAGTTCCTGAAGGACTGACTGCACCCATGGAAAGGGACCAGGCTGCAGCAGCTGATGAAGGACTGCAGCCTGTGGAAGCTCTCACACTGGAGAAGTTCATGAAGGGATGTCTCCCAGGACAAGAGAGGGATGCCTGTTCATAATATGCTGATCTTCCCCCAAAGAACTTGCATTTTTATTTTCCATGTACTTACACAGAATGTTCATAGCACAGCAAGAAAGAATTCTGGAAGATAATAGCCCACTTTTGTAGTTCTCTAGTTCCTACGTTCTTAGCTGTATTAGCAGCTTTGTTGGTGCCAATGATTAATGCCAAGCTTGTGCGAGCATTTGTAGAAATAGAACCTCAAACAACACATGGAACACAGCAGTTCATTTAGAGTTGTTTGAAGCAAAAAATCTCCATTTTTATTTTCTACAATAGTATTTTAAACATATCATCAGCCTTGTCTTGATGGACTGTCCTGCTAGAATTGAATAGAGACCTATGGACATCTCAGAAAAACTTAAAAATCAGTAGTCCCAGTTGTGTGACGGAAGGACATGGATTCCCCAGAGTTTAATTTCTTCTTCATAGGGATACAGAACCAAAGTGATCCTTGGGTTACCTCCCTTTCTTGGTTTGAATTTAGAGAGGTTATGCATAGGTAGAAATAAACGCATAGGCAAACAACTCTTAAAACTTTGAGGAAATAGGTTTAAATACTCCCAAAAACCAAACTATCCCAAAAAAACCTCTTTGTAGAGCTTACTGAAATCATGACCTTCCCTGTGAGTCAGCCGTGTGTAGAGCAAACCACTTGTTGGCTTCTGGTGTTTTGATCTCCTGAGGACTCCATGGGACATCCCTGGCATCACCAGGAGCAGGCCTGGGCAGTGAAGTTGAATTTCTGACCCCACTGAAGCAGAACTGTGAGCCAGAATTTCTGCTCTGAGACCATAAGGTAGGCAGAGGCTTTGCTGTTCGGCGTGGTAAGGTGCCAGGTTGTGTTTATGAGGTTACCTCCTCTGTTCACGGGGAATTAAACAATTACCAAATGTGACAGACAGATCATTTTCCAGTGGCTTTCACTGCGGACAAATGCACTTGATGTTGCATTTGTGGAGAGGGCCAAGGAGAAGTCTTTTGGATTTGGACTGAATTGTTTTATCAGTGATTGTTGAATGTCATGTGGTGGAGCACTTCGTTGTGAAGGTCTCACTAAATTATTCCTAGGGCTGGTGGAGTTGTTTGCAGAGTGTGTGTGGATTTCTCTGTCCTTTCTGGGTGCACCTGCCTCCTCTGGGTTTCTGTCTGTGGCCAGCCTCAGTCTCCCTGCTTTGAAACACCAGCAGGGGCTTGCCCCTCCTTAATTTTGGGTTACTTTCCGTGCATTTTTTTCACTGCAGCCGCTTGCTGCTCTCTTGGGTACTTGAATCTATTCAGGGTGAGGAGCTCATTGACTTAGGGCCTGATGGGGGGTGTCATGAGTGTTGTGAATCAATGGCCTGGAGCTGGTTTTAGGAGCTGTGGAGGATTTTAACTTTGATTCTCTTTCTGCTTTGTAGGTATTTGTATAAAATGTGGAAAAGGTGTGTATGGAGCGAGCCAGGCTTGCCAAGCAATGGGTAACCTCTATCATACCAACTGCTTCACCTGCTGCTCTTGTGGTAAGTCAGATCTGCCATGCCCTTGTTATGTGGCTTCCTTTTGTAATACATATTCCTTTAGCAACCAGTGTACAACGTGAGACCTCATCTTGCCCGCGTCCCCAGGCAAAATTCCCACGCAAGGCTCCAGCTTCAAAACTTGTTTTTTATTTGCCATCTGTAAGTGTTCAATGGTGTTTTCCTAAGCAGCAGCTCAGAAAAGTAGTGTTTGGTTGTTTGAAGGGCTGCATTTACAAAATGGCTTCAACCTGGCTGTTAGAAGCACTGTATGCTTTAAATCACTTGTGTTTATAGAAACTGTAATGTGCATTTATCATTTTTATAGAAAAAAGTGGTAAAATTTGTTCAGCAAAAACCATATTTTTGTCACTTTCTATTTGCAAATGCAGGTCTAGTCAGACGTGTATTGGTCATTTCTGTGTATGCACAGCGCTCAAAAATGGTTGAATGTGACAAGAAAAAATAGAAACTGTGTGTTGAAATGTCTTATGCTATTACAAGATTTTATTTTTGTAGGGGGAAAGTAGATGATAAATCACTGTTTCCTCCTTGCTGTTCTCAGGACCTTTTTAGATTTCCCTTTTTATCTGAAAGAGATGTTTCTGTGTGTAGTTTGGGGAAGCCCTGGCTTTGCCAGGGGAAATGGAAAATTCAGGGCAGCAGTTTCAGAAGTGTGCCTTAAGTCAGGCATTATGAACTTAAGTTGGAGACTTCCTCAGTGTCTTGTCTGTAACTGCTGAGAGCTCACAAATTCCCACTAAGCTCAAGGGAAGTGTGAGAGCTCAATTTTAAGGAGTCAGGTGATTTTTCTTGTTTTATGTACACATCTCGTGAGGTTCCTTATATATGAAATTATTTGCCTGGATATTGAAGATCTTGTTATGATACATATACACAGCAAAGAATTTATTCTGATCAGAATGTGCTGAGCACAAATTGTTTATAAAAATTATTAATTAAGGATTAGAAAAAGAGTAAAAGATTATTGGCATAGAACCAAGTAAGTTGATAATCAAAAGAACATTGTAAAGTTCACTTTTGACAGGAAAAGTGTTGTCTTTTCTCCTGGGATTTGTACTGATAAATATTGGTTTAAAGAAACCTTCAACCTGAATGTAGAATTTAGTGACCTTTCTAAATGACTCTGGACCATTAACAGATGCAGGGTTGAATTCATCTCAAACCTTCAGGGACTGCTCCTGACTTTGCTCAGGTCTGACAGTAAGTGAGTAGCTATTTTGTTGGCTCCCAAAGTGAACAGCATCCTGCTTAGCGAAGGATTACAAAATAGGATATCAGATAATGTCTATCCACAACATTAACCTAACCTAATTGCATGGGTGAATTCCAGCTTCCTCTCTGGGGCAGAAGTGTTGTTTTTAAGGACTCAGGCTGCATGTTTGCTGCCATGTATGCAGGGTTCTGTATGCAGGTCACTGTTCCTTAGAAAAATGTATAAGGGACAAGAAGTGTATTTTAACAGCAAAATACAAACTCAATTATTTAAACATACAACAAGCTTTTTGGACTGTTCTGGAGAGGTGTGTGTGGCCAGTGTCCACCTACCATGGGGCAGCTTGAGACATGTCCACTTGGAGCATTGTTTGCCCCACCCCACAGTTCCCTGGAATTTGGTGATTTAGGCAGCTTCCCATGAGTCACCACACGCACAGGGAGATGTCCAGGTTGTCTTCTGAGCCTCCCACTGTGCTGCTCTGGGCTGGAGGGCCCAGCTGTCATCCACCAGGATGGTTCACAAGTGAGAAGGGCTTGGGTTTCCTTCTGTCTGCAACCTCTGGAACAACCTGGTTGGAGGGGGAGTATTTGGGCACTTCCCTAGGCACTGGAGAGGGGCTGTGCTGCTGCTGTGGCAGCAGTGCCTGGGGGCAGGTGAAACACCTGATCAAAGCTTCTGTTCAGCTTCATTCAAGGGTGAATCCAAAGCAGAGCTTTTCGTCTCAGCTCAGCTCTGAAATAGGATCAACATGAGCATAGCTGGGAAGAGGGTGTTGCATTAACTCTTTTGTTTCTCGCTGTATTTTGGGCTGTGCAACCCATGGAAAGCCCAGAGTGGTTCAATACAGTGCCAGTAGATCCAGGCCTTGGGACCAAGGCATGCAGGTCCTGTCTGTGGGAACTGCACCCTTGAGCATGATGCTGAAAAGGCTTTACAGGAGCTCTTGGACAAGCAACCAAATGGAAACTTCTTACACTACTGCAGTTGATGAACAGGGAGTTGATTTTGTGGCATTGCCGGGACCCATGTCAGAATCCTGAGCTGTAGGTTTGGTGCCCACCTTTAGATGGATGAGAGTAACTAGAAAGGGCCCAGAAGAACTTCAATAGATGATTAAAGGCTGGAGAAAAGCTAATCACAAGAGCCCAGTGTATTTTGGGTATCTGAAACTGTGGGAGGGACATGTGGCTGGAGCTTGTAAGGACTTGAACCATAAAACAGCATTAGAAAGGGGTCTCGGTACTAGAGACAAACACAAGAGAGATCTTTCCTGGACACTGAAATTAGACAACTCAAATAGGAAATCAAAGACAGTTTTTCTACAATGAGGGTGATTAACTGCTGGAACAAAATAGCAAGAGAAGTGGCAGATTCTCTATTCTTCTTTGTTTTCAGATTAAGACCACATGTCCTTTTGGAGAATGTTTTAAGTTGAGCCAAGCTTTAGGTGATCATTAATGATCTTTGTTAGGCAAGGGGTCACAACACACACACTGGTGCTCCTTCTGAGCCTTTGACGGGAGAGTAGAGAAGTCCATTGGTTCTATCTGCCTAAACCAGTGTCTATGCTGTAGTTCTTGTGCATATCTGTGTGGTGGTTGGTCCTGGCTGGACAACAGGTGCCCACCAAAGCCACTCCATCCCTGCCCTCCTCAGCTGGATGGGGAGAGGAAATGTAAGGAAAGGCTCATGGGTCGGGATAAGGGCAGGGAGAGATCCCTTACCAGTTACTGACACAGCAAAACAAAAAAATCTATTAACAACCAAATCAGAGTTGGATAATGAGAAATAAAAACTAAATCTTAAAACACCTTCTCCTCACCCCTCCTTTCTTCCTGGGCTTAACTTTACTCCCAGCTTTCTCCATCTCCTCCCCCGAGTGGTGCAGGGGGACGGGGAGTGGGGGCTGTGCTCAGCTCATCCCAGGTTGTCTCTGCTGCTCCTTCGTCCTCAGGGGAAGGGCTCCTCACACTTCTCGTGCTCCAGTGTGGGGTCCCTCCCACAGGAGACAGTGAACTCCATGAACTGCTCCAGCCTGGTCCCTTTCCATGGGTGCAGTCAGTCCTTCAGGAACTGCT
>VZTE01002470.1:28675-148619 GCA_013397775.1 Eulacestoma nigropectus
TTGCTAAAGTTTGTCTTCACACCTATAAAACATGCAGTTGCAGCAAACTTCAGCACTCTGTCTCTGAGGCTTTCTTCTGGCAGAGGGTATTGGCAAAAAACGGAGGAAAAATTCTTAAGTGAGAGGATTGGTAGGTTGGTGGTCACCAAGGGGTGGATCAGCCCAGTGAGGCAGAGGACAGGGTTTTGCTCCACTTGCTAAGGCTTCCTTGTCGTCTTGGGCAGATCACTTCACTTGTCTGGCTTGGCCCATGTGGACATAATCCTTCTCACCCCCCTCACCTGGGTGATATTGTGCTGCTTTCAGTATTTTGAAATTATGTGGAGATCTTGAGGTCGAAGTACCTGAGAAGTGAGAAGTTTTGTAAATTTTTTGGTAACTATTGTTATATCACAAATAGATGCATTTGCTGGAGGAAACACTTGCAGTGTCTGGCAGCCAAACCATACAGCTGCTACCGCATGCTACTGAAACTAATTACTTGCTCAAATAATGCGTATTTACAGTTTATGGGGGACCAGTTTGAGGATTATATATCATTAAATAAATGGACTAATGCAAGATTTTAAAAAGCTTGCTTTCCCAGCACTGCTCCCAAGAGCCCTTAGTGCCTGGGCCACGTCAAAAGCGTTCCCATTCCTCTGTCCAAGACCAACGTTGTGTTTTTAATTTATTTTCAGTATCCAAGGAATGCTGTCTCCAGTATTCAGAGGACTCTAAATCGGATGTGAGACACAAATGCACCAGAGAAGCTTATCAGAGAAACAGGCTTGGCGTGAAGCCTACACAAACAACCATAAATTTTTCTCATTTAAATGAGAGGAGTCGGGAGGATTGGCCGATTATAGCTGCAGTGGGCTGGCCTTGGGCACCAAGGAAAGTGCTTTGGTAACCCCTGGTATTTGACATGACCTGAATGTTTTGCGTGGTTATAAACTTACTGTTACAGACTGACCAGCTTGGTTCTGGTAAATTCACTTCTACAGGTCAGAGTTACTTACCAGCAGTGGATGTTTTCTCCTCTCCTTGGACTTCTCAGGAAATTTTAGCTTGCTGTTAACCCAGGTAGTGCTTGTTTCCAAGCACCCCTCTCTGCCTCACTCCCTTAAAACACAGAACAGGAAGAAACTCAGTAAATTCAGTCTTGGCCAGAAAGCTATTTTTTTCCCTTGCTTCCAATAAATATCTCATTTCCTGAAAATCCTGACTTTGACCAAAACTTCTGGGACTTTCTAGATTTATCATCACTCATGGCCAAATCCAGTTTCAGTTAGTGTCAGGGTATTCTTGAGTTCATGGAGGGCAGTGTGAGCTCCAAGCTGGGCAGCAGGAGCTTGCTCCCATCACACTGACATTAATGCTGTGCTTTGCCCCAGGTGAGCCTCTTCCCTGTAGCTGTATAAAAACCAGGTAATTTTGCAATATGTCTTTGATTATGAACACCATGCCAGAAACAGTAAGGAATTATTTTATGGTTTTGTTGTGAAATTCCTATTATCTTACCAGCGTGAACCCTACACATGGGTGCCCTGCACTGAACTGACACAAGTAAACATAGGCAACCGTCACACTTGCAAACTTGATCCCACAGTCTTGAATTAGGTACATAAATGCTTTCTAAAAGGAAACCTGAAGCAAACCCTGCCGTGGCCTCCCTGGTGGCCAGTGTCCAGTCCATCCATATCCAGTGCTCCTCCTTTTATAGGATCAGTGGCTCCCTCTGGCAGTTCCCAGGACTGGTGTCTGATGGAGTGGAGATCTTGTGCTGTGCTGTTCGTGCTGGGCTGGAAATCAGTGCTGGGCTGTCCCCTAAACAGTGCCCTCTTGCTGATCCACCCTCTTGTGAGGGCTTACCCGCTCTCCTGGCTTCAAGTTAATGAGGATTATTTTCTTCAAGTGGTGGACAGAGCAGGAGTGTAATAACTTCTGTGTTCCTCACCTGCCCCAAACATCCCTGCAGGCTCAGGGCATGCAAGGAATGAGGAGGGACTGGTGTTGAGGTTCCTCTGGGAATGGTGTTGAGTGTTTGCTGGACACTTGGGCCTCTCGCTCTGTTTCTCATGGACATGGAGTACTTGAGAACACGTCCTGTGTCCTGGGGTCATGGGCCAGAGTAACCTCCTGCCATTGTTTTGGAGTAGTGGGTGCTCAGGGGCTTCAGCATTTCACCCACAAAATGGCTGTTCCTGGGCAATGAATAAGCCACCCTTGAAGCTGAAGTGGCAAAGAGCATTTCTGTCTCTCTGCCATGTCCCGCAAAGCCAAGTGACAGGTGAAGATGTGGCTCAGTGTGTTTTTGTGTTTGCGTGTGACGTGACTGGAGAGGCCTGGCAGCCTGTAGGGCAGTAAGGGGCTCATCCTCTCAAAGTATCTTCTGCCCAGTGGCTTTTCAAGTGCTCTGGTCACCTCATGCTGTTTGGGAGGTGCACTTTGGGGCAAGAGCCTGCCAGGGAGGCTCTTGACAGTCATGGCCTCTGCAATGGGGTTTAAACCCCAAGGTAAATGCCATTGTTTTTGAGGTTACTGGGGCCCTGTAAAGCTGTTCGCCAAATCCCCCAAGAGTGCTTTCTGCCTTGTGGTGCTAGGGGCAGGCCTGGAGAACCAGATTGCAAGTCCTGCGGAGACCCTTCTTTTCCTCTGCCCATTCATCCCATGGAGTGCCGGTGGCACAGCAGCTCTGGATGCTTGGGGACGGGGTCCCTCGATGCTTTGTGCACTGTCCTGCTCTTGTTGTCTGCACAGGCTCCCTTTATGGATGCACAGAACCCTGTGTTCCCTCCTGTTCAGGGCCCCATGCACCTCCTTGTCCTCTGTTACTGCTGCTCTGCTGTGGCTCAGCTCAGGCCCTGGCACTGCCATGCCCTGCCTGCTCCCTCTGCCTGGCTCCTGCAGCCCGCCCGGGCTGGGGAAGGGCTTCCAGTAGTGCTCCCTGCTCTGGATGCCTCCTTAGGCTTGGTGCTTTCTCTGCCAGCCCCCAAGCTGATTTCTTCTCGCCTAAAACCTTCCAGAATTAACTATTTGTTTGCCAGACTCCTGTGAACTTGCACTGTGTTTGGAGTAGCGGTAATAAAAGTGAATGATGAGCCAGGCAAGAAACAGACAGGGAATTCGTGGAGAGACACTTTTGAAGCATCTGCTGTAAGAAGAAGTAACATCAGCAGTGGCTCTGACTCCAGCCAGCAGGGCTGCCTCTGCTGGTGTGGTGACTCTGTGCCAGCACATGTGCAGAACACAGCCACCAATACCTGCCAGCTCTTTTAGCTGTGCCTATGCAGAGTGAAAGGCATCTGATTTACTGCATATTTAAAAGCAGGAATGGATTTAGCCGTCGTTTTTGATTACTCAATGTTATATCTCAGCAGTTGTCAGTCAGTGTGCTCTAAAACACAAGCGCGCTATGTCCTGACATTGAATTAGATGCAGTCACAGAACCTCAGTCACACAGCTCCCCTGGCTGTGTGGATACTCTGCATTGTCACTCTTCCAACTGCACTGCCTGCAAAATTTTTCCTAGAAGTAATGCAAATAACTTTATTGAGTGAGTCAGTGGATTACTGACCTTAGGAACCACAGCAGTGTGAATTCAGACCCATGGAAACAATTTGCTGAATCAGTATTAACAGTGCAGTGGTCTCTAGAGCAGCAGTCTCCAAAATGGGGTGCAGGCACCCCAGACAATGTTCAAGATGATCCTTTAGTGCACAGGAAGAAAATACTTCACTAGTGAATGTATATAATTTATAAATATATAAATGTGCGTGTATTGGGATGCATGTGCAAACGTTTTTTACTCGTAGGGGAACACAATCAAAAGTTTGGACTAGAGGAAGAAAGCCTAAAGAACACATAGCCACCAGGACTTATTCTGCTGATTCCATGAGTTATTTAACAAAGCAGAATGTATCCACTTGGGAAAATAAGGCTGGAAATCATCTACTTAATCTCTTAAGAAAGTATGTAGGTGAGAGCCAGAGATCATGTTTTCTAAGCCTTGTTTTTGAACGGATGTTATTTTTTATTACCCTGTTTAGATTCAAGTAGAAAATCATCCCTGTTGTTACAATGTGCTGCATGAGGCTGGTTCATGGAAAGGGTCTGGTGGCTGCTCTCTCTGAATTCCTGTGGGGTTCAGATGATGGTGAAGATAATTTGGTTCACACACAGAGATGGCAGCACAGAAGCTGGCAGATCATACAGTACCTGCACATTGAAACCTCAAGGAGGTTTCAAAATTCGTGCGAAGGGGAAAGTCCTCCTTTATCAGTGAAGTTCTGATCCTGTGCAGTTGTGAGTGATCAACTTTGGAGGTCACGGGAGCCAGTGCATTTGATGTTTGTGGTTTGCTGTATAGCTGCTTTTTCATATTTGCTTGTAGAGCCTTTTCCCCCTAGCCCAAATGTTGGGCAAGTGAACAGGATATGCAAAACCCAAAAAACAGGGGAAATCAGAAGGAGTAACCAGCTTTGATAGGAGCATGGCTAAAGGCAGAGGTTTGCAGGGTCTTAGTCACCACTGGCTGTAGTGGAGAGCTGATGTCTCATGCTGGGTAGAGAAGAGAGGAAGGAAGTGGATTTAGCAGAAAATTGATTGCATCTACTTGGGCTCTTTCCAGCTGAATCCTGAGTTAAGTACATTCATCCTGAACTAATCGTTGTGGAGAATTGGCTGAAATCTCACATACTTCTTAAAAGGAAAGCTAAGCGTTAAAGGAACAATATCCTTATTGTACCTGAGTGCCAAAAGAAGTGAGTGTACTGTCAGGAGCTGTGCCTATTTAGCCCTTTGGCTTGGGAGCTGCTTGTGGGTTTAGTACTAATGTGACCTGTTGCAGGAAGCTGTGATCAGCCCACCACAAAATATCTAGGGCAGCCCAAGGAGGGCTGATCTTTGATTAGATTTCAAATTCCCTGAGCAAGCCCCAGCTCATTTCAGTAATTGAGAACAACTATAATTTTCAGTTTTGTTTTGTTTACAGCAAAGTATACAGAAATATTGTCTAAAACAAATATCTAAGGTCCTAGCGAGGCTTTGTTCCAAGTTACCCAGGATAAATCTGAAGTAATGTTATTAACATCAGTATGATTGTTCACCAGTGTGGGCAACAGGAGAGTTGTTCTCTGTGCAGGTCTTTCAAATTTACAGCTAAATAATCTAAACCCAAAGAATGTCCTTCAAAACTAGCAGATGGCTTTAATACTTTGTCATTCTGAAAATACTTTTTTTCACTGTGTATTATCCTTTCTAAGTTTTCTTCGTGCTCCTGGACCCAAGGACCACTCCCTGACACATTCTTCCGTTATCCCATGAAGAAAAGAGTTACAGCTGTTGCTCAAGATGCCATTTCTAGGCACTGTGGATCTTAACAATCTCACTTTATTGCAAAGATCTATCTCAAGGGAAGGAGAATTGTGCACTGTGAGCTTGGTTTCACCAACATGGGGTGCCATTGGTGCTGGCTGCTGAGCACTTTGTGGATGTGACTCAAACCGAGCACTGCTGGCGTGTGGAGCTTCGGCGGCAGCGCCCTTTGATGCTGCTCACGCTGGGGTGCTGACTCACACAGTGCTACTGCGAGGTAGAGTGAACTCTGCAAATCCGTTCTTGCTTCTCTGAGACAAGGCAGGAGAGAGTTCAGGGAAATTGCTCATCTCCCTTGAGGCTCTCTTGCGTGTTGCCACAGGACTGTGCTGTGTCCACTCCTTTTGTTCAGCGTACCTTTTTGTATGTTAGGAGAGGTGATGCTGCAGCTCACTCCATGCGAAGATGACATTCAGCAGCCTGCCTGCTCTTCCAGCTCTTGTCCAGACTTCTCTTCATCTGCCTCAGAGCCTGGCTAAGCTGGGACTTTTAGCTGAGGCTGAACTGGAATGGAGAATAATGACTTGCAGGAAAGAACCTAGTAACAATGGTGAGGGATCTGCAGTACCCTCAGTCCAACAACCTTACCCAACATTTGCTGGTTGTCAGGTGGAGCCTCCAGTGGGTTCTTGCCCTGCTCTGAATGTCCACATGACACTGAGGACCAAACATCTTTTTTCCTTCTTCCTTCTTTTCTTCCTTTAGTCTTACTGGAATACAGTAGCATCTTCTTTTGGATGTATTCCCATAGGAATTGCCTCCTATTGTCTTTCTCAGCAGCTCACCCCTCACAAAGGCTGCTCAGGAGCTTGGGGCAGTGCAGAACTTGGGAGGTTGGTCCTGTCTCCCTCAGGGAGCTCACATACACAGTGTGAACTTTGAGTCAGGGGCTCTGTTCCATGTGTGTGTGTGTCCATGCCTGTGTTGTACAAAGAAGACCTGAGCAGATTCTCAGAATGCTGCTAGATAAAAAGACCAGTTGTGCTAGAGATATGCATCCCATTCATATCTAGGTGCAGCTGGAGTTTCAGACTTTGACTTAACAGAGCTCTTTAATCTGCTGGTGATGACTGCAGAGGCTGCCGTGTTCTCTAGGATCAACAGAAGCTTGACATCAGCAGAGGTTCAAAACAAACAAAAGGGAATGTTTCATACAATGCACAGTGAAATTGTGGGACTCTGCCATAGCAACAGCGTGGAGGCCAAAAATATAAATGATCTCATAGAGAAATTAGACAAATTAGAGAAGGATTGGTCCAGTGAGGCTATTAAACATAATAGTTACGATGCAACCTGTGGTGCAGGAAGGCCTTAAGTGCTGGCTGCTGGAAGCTGAGAGGTTATTCTTGGGAGCACTGCAGCCTGCGTGAGTCCTGTTTGTAGTGCTCTTTCCCAGTGAACTTCCAGTCTTGGCCAGATCTGGAGACCATGCCAGGATAGATGGATCCTTGTTGCTGACATTGTGGTGGTTCTCACTGGAGGCTGAATGAGAGCCACCCACCACAACACACGGGTAGGGGCCAGCAGGGCTGCTGGGGAGGCTGTGTCCTGCCTGGAGCATCAGGAAGGCTTGGGCTGCCCTTTGGTGATGGATTTACTCTGCCATAGAATGGGCTGGCACTTGGACCCTGGGATAGTAGGATAAGACAAGTACTCTTTTAAGTCCTGGCTTACAGGCAGCAGCTGGAAAATTGGAATTCTTTGCTGATAACGAACAAGAGGCTGTGATGGAATGGTGAAAGCTTCCCACAGTGGAAACTACCTTGGGGGAAGAGCTATACCCCCTGCCCTCCCAGTTTGTTGAGTGGTGGGGGAGGCCTCTCATGGTTTGGTGGGGGTTTTTGCATTTGTAAACCCAGCCCTGGGGGGAAAAAGTTAAATTGGAGTACACTTGGAGCTTTATTTTACATTTTCTTAGTGTTGCCACTTGCTGGCTTGTTAAGTAGTATATTTTAAGATGTATGTTAATATATAGACCCAAAGTCGCTATTAGATCAATGCAGGCAGTTGTATTTCTGTTTTTAAATATATACTTGGCTTATGTTTTTGCAAACCCTTTTTCAGTATAAGTTCTTCTGTTAGGGATCTATGGAAATAATTTATGTGTTAACCCTGAAATTGATGGGTGGTAAGGGATAGAATAAATATGTAAGTGGGAGAGAAAGGAAACATCTGCCAATTTAAACTTTTGCAAATTATATAGAAGCTTGAAAGTATCTGCTAAGTTTATAATACAGTCTGCACAGGAACGCCTTGCCAGAGTGCCAGAGGTCAGAGACCTTCTTGTCCCTGCAGCTTTAAGCAACCTTCTGGTTAAATAACCTGACCGAAGAGTAGGAGGAGACAGAAAGGAAGAGAGAATTCCACACTAGAGTAAACATGGCACGGAGATTATGGATACCCTGCCAAGAAAGGTGGGGTTTTCCAGCAAGGTAACAAAAGATACTAGCTATCTATACATAATCCTGCTGGACGCTGACAGCTGCAGTCATGCAGGGAGGTTGGAGCAGAAACGTGCCCTCCACACCTCAGAAATGTGCCCTCCACACCTCAGAAATGTGCCCCCTGTGTCCTCAGCATCCATTGGGGCTGTGCTGGGGTGAGTCCTGCGGAGGTCCGTGGTGCATGGATGCAGGATGCAGGATGCAGGGGGGTTGGATGCAGCAAAGGAGCACCTACTGGGTACAGAGGTGTTCCCTTCAGTGCCGTGGCTGGCACGGGGCAAAATCCCAGGGAAGATAATGAAGTTTTTCACTTTGACATCATGGCAGGTTAAGGTAAACTGCAGAGGAAAGTCTAGACTTTACCTTGGGCTACAAACATGTCAGAATGATAAAGTGCTGTGTTTTCATCTGGATTTCACCACACGTTAGTGAGTGCATAGCGAGGACAGCCTGTTTTCTGTCGAGGCGGGTACCTCGGGCGGCTCTGCAGCCCGGCTGGCCCGCGGTGCGTGCGGCCGCGCCTCTCGTTCCCAGCAGCTGCAAAGGCGGCGGGGCAGGGAGAGGTGCAGGCGTGGCGGGGGCTGCTCCCGCCCGAGAGGTGGCACAGGGCAGTGCAGAGCCTGGGTAACAGCCAAGAAGGGAGATGATAATTGTATTATACAAGAGTGTGCTTTTGTCAGAGTCCGAGTAAGAGCTGGGCAACGGTAATTGGGAGGAAAAATAGTTAACTACCATCTGCGTCCCCAGGGCAGAGCGACGAGATGGAGAGTGAGGATGAATGCTGACTTGGTAGCCGCGGTTAATTTGCACTGAAAAGCTCGGTTTTGGTGTACAAATATGAATTAGTATAGGAACTTAAACTAGAGAGTGATTTCCAGTTATTAATTTGAAAATAATTTATTTTCAATTATAATTTAAATTATCGTTTTAAACCATTTTTATGCTTTTTCCACATCACTATTTCTTGAAATTGAATCTTCTAATCTCTTCAAAGTGTTTGTTCATATCTTGCTATCTGTCTACCTGATGATAATATTTTATTAAAATTTGTTCACAGACTCTGAATACTCTTTCCCAAAAGAGCCTATGTAAAGGGAGAAAACAATACACATCCTGTACTCCACCTTCACAGGCCTCCAACATACGATGCCACCTTTTGTTTGCAAGACTTTAAATTTCAAATAAAATCTCAGCATTCTTTTGAAAAAAAGGAAAGGGCCTCTCCCCTGCTTAGATTGTCAAATCCCAGACTAGCCCAGAATTGAATAGGCCAAGTCAGTGACCTCAGGCAGAAAGAATGTTGGTTATTTACGTAGGGCTTCTGCTATTTTAGCAGCAAACCTTTTCTTCTGAAAGGACATTGTATACTGTTTTGTGTTTATGGCCGAGTAAAAAGCTTGTACATTTGAGATTTGCATCGTAATAGCCTCATAACTCAATATACAGCATCTTCAAAAACAGCTGTGCAAGGCTCTGTTTTGTCTTAGCCGGTGCAGGTCTTTTAGAGGCTTTTACAAAAGTTCTCTGAAAACCCGACCTTAAGATTCAGCTGCTTATATGTTTGCTTTGGTGGCTTATTTTTTTTTCTTTCCCCGGAGTTTTACTTTTTTTCTAAACCTAAAATTACACGTGGTTTCTTTAGGAGCTATCAGGTCAGTGCTCAAAATATTTTGATGCATCTCAAGCTAAGCTGTGCCTGCAGATTGAAACCAGGAAAACGTGTGAGTGTGTGTGTGTGCAATTCAGACACCGAGCATTTTTCCTGAAATAATGGGAGATCTTTACAGGCATTCTGGCCTGGTGGATGAGCCTGCAATTCCAAATGGTTTTTAAAGTGTGCCTTTCTCAATAGATCGTAACCATGAGGAGCTATTGTGTGAGTAAAGCACACATTTAGGATCCAATCCTGCATTCCTTAAAGTCAATGGGACTCTGAGCGTGAAAGGAATGCAGGATTGGGTCCTGGAACAGGGGAGCAAAATTGTGTGCCAGATTGCTTTGAAAAGAAGAATACACCACATCCACAGTAGCCACTTTTTAGTGTTTCAGATTTCAAACGGCTGGAGTCTGTGAAAAGTGGCTTCTGCCAACATGCAGTATCTTCTATTCAAAGGAATTTGGCATTGATTTTTTTTTTCTTCCCCTATCTTAAACCCCCTGAAAGCCCTAGAAATTCACCCCTTCTTTCACAAAGCCTGAGCATTATGAGGAGAGGAGGGGGCCGTGGCAGTTGGGGGATGGAAGTTTCTCCAAGCCGGGGGCTGGGCTGGAGCTCAGTCCCCTCCTGGCACCCTGACTGTGGTGGCAAGCTTCATCGTGGGACCCCGGCACAGAGAGCTTGTGCTTGGTGGCTTTGTGTGAGTCCACTGTAGGAGACCGAGGAGAAAAATTTAATTAACAGTTATTGAGAGGCTAAAGCAGCCTTGGTTCACCCCACTCGCAATGGGTGGAGTGGCAGAAACCCTGTGGAAAGAAAACCTCTGTGCAGAGAGGCAGCGTAAGCCAGAGGGAGGGATGGGGAACTTCGGGCCCAAACTCAACGTGTGAGTAAAGGAGGAATGGTAACAAATAAAAAGCGTTGGAAGCTTTTGTTTTCTTTTGGCACATCTTCAGTTCCTGGGCAGACAAACCTCCTCTACTGCTTGAAATGAAACAGCTCTCCTGGGTGAAGTTCTGCACCTGTTTTAGCCAGAGGTGACTGGGCAGAGGAGGTAGCAGCGGTGGCTTGTTATTACTTAATGTTTTCAATTATCATTTGTGTTTGTAAAACTTGGTATTCCTCTTGAAGTTTCAGCTCCTCTACTCATCTAGTGACTTAAAATTTAGCTTCCACTGTTCAGAAATTGTAGCTGTCAAACCTGGGGGGTTGTGGAGATCTGGTTTGGGTTCTGGAGGTTTCACTTGCCCTTCAGCTTTTGAGTTCTGTGTGTCCCAGTTCCTCAGTCATCAGGTGGTGTCACACAGGTGAGAGGGACAGTCAGTCCTTGCATGCCAAGACAAGCTGCAGCATGTGCCAGAGGTTGGTGGGCAGTCATGCCCATTGTGCTGCTGCTGTGGGCAGGACCTTAAGGAGGACCCTGGGCTGGAAAAGTGCCTTTGGAAGTATGGGCAGCCCATGGGTACACTATAGACCAGCTCAGAATCGGAGCAGCCCCAGACCAAGAGCCAGGGCATTTTTCGAAACAAAATGACCAGGTTTGGCCTGGTAGAAGTTTACATTTCATTGAGCAGTGATGGAGAGCGTGGCAGAGGTGGGCAGTGGGCAGGCAGAAGCATTTGCTCAGCTCAAGCCACCTTTTGTCTTGTTCCACTTGCACAGGGCTTTGGGGCAATACGTGGGAATTTTCCTTCACTGTTATGGTAGCTGGGAAATATTTGAGCAAATGTTGTGTATTAATCCTCTCTCTGTGTGTTTATACATCACTGTAATCTGAAGGCTGTGGGAGACTGTCACTTAAGGCGCTGGGATAAGATGAGTACTGGTGCTGGTGTCACATCAGTCACTGCAGAGATGGCATCTGAAGCAGTTAACAAGCAATTAGGTCCATGTTTAATATTGCTAACTAAAACAGGCACAGTTCTTTGCTCAACCAGGCATGAAGAGCTCGGGCTGCCACACTCAGGAAGCTGAACAAGTCATGGACCAGAGCTTCCAGAGCACAGAGATTCTCACTGAGTGTCCTGATCAGCCTTAGCACTGACAGTTCATTAAATAAGAAGGGGGAAGAATCTCAAGGAGAGAAGCAATGTGAGATTTTTTTTTTTCCTCCAGAAAGAGCTGTTAAAGAAGGATGCTGTGGATCTCTCTTGCTGCTGTGAGACAAGTCAGGAGCTCCTGGGTGCCACTTTCCCAGCAGGAGCAGGGCAGGGCATGGCCATGCTGGGGGCTCAGGCAAGGTCCTGGTGCTGTGCAGTGCAGGGACAGCCACCTGCCTGGTCCTGCAGCTGCCTGTGCCTTGGCCACTGCCTGCATCTTCTCTGTGCTGCACAGCCATGTCCCCAGCCAGCAGGAATGGCGGCCGCTGGAGTGATACTCCATGGCAATAACTTGGACTGTTCAGACCGTTAATTAGCTCTGCCTTAACAAATTTCTGATCTTTAGCAGTGATACCTACAACTGAACTCTTGGATTGCACTCCATATGGGACTGTTTAACTACATTTTGTGGTTAATATAGGATCCTTATTCCACACAGCTGTGACATTAGAAATAACAGGACATGATTAGTCATTTCACTCTTTGTCCCCTCTAACACTGAAACTTTCACACATGAAGTTAGAAGAGGCACATCTCTGTTGAGAATACCACGAGGGGGATCCTGATGGTGAGGAGGTGCTCTGCTGTGGATTTTTCAGCACGCTGGTAGTCTCCGGGATGCACCAGGCGTTATCTGGGAGGCAGGGCTGGGGTTGCAGCATTCCCATAATGTCAGAGGGGAGCAGTTTGTGTCTGAGTACCGTCAGGTGTGGAGACAATGCAGGCTTTCTCACATGAACTTGCTTACTCTACAGTACTACTAAATCATGATTACCAAAGGGTTGTGTGTTTTTAATCATCAAAGTACTTAAAATATTATAATAATGCTTGGCACTTTTCAACTTCAAAGCATGCTGCTAACAGTAATTAGGTCTAATAACCCTGCTGTGACAGTGAGACATTCCTATCTGCTGTCTTACAGCGGCAAGGGGGGTGTCAGCCCCTGATCTCTTTGCATCCATCCTGTGTGAGACAGGAGATCTTCCACTGAAGGCCGTGATTGATAAACTTACCTCCCCACAGGCAGATACTCACGGCCAGCAGCAGCAGGGAGGGCTTGGAAGATGCTTTCCAGGCTAGAGGGGAGGGGGCAGGACACTTCCAGTGCACTTTCAGGCCATGTCCTCCACACTGTAAAACCCGGGCTGATTAACGTTTTGTTCCACGGGGTCCTGGAGCAGCATTTGAAACAGCATTGGAAAAAACTCCCTCTTGGCTTCCTGGCTGGTGTGTTTTCACCACCCAGCAAAGTGTTGTGGAGACTGGGGAGAATACTTGTGGACAGCCTGTGTCCACTGGGGGTCATTTGTCCTTTTGCAAGCTGTCTTTAGTTGAATCCTTTGATAAAGCAACAGCTCTCCCATTCCTTCTTTTTAGTTTGCAACATGTAGGAGATAAAAATTGTACAGGAAGTAATTGATAGACACATTTTAAAAAGAGAGACTTATAAACTGGTTAAACATCCAAACCGGTGTTAAAAACCTAGAGATGATTCTGCTTTTAATTTTTTTTTAAGAATTCCACAAACCTGCATTCTTTTGGATGTTTGTCATGTTGGTTGCAATCACCAGTTGCTATTGGTCCTTGGGATAGAGTCATTTCTAGCTTTCACTTTGTTATCTGCTAGATTATCTCATGAGTGTTTGCACTGTTGGCTGGAGTGTTCGTGAGGTCTCTGCCTCCCACCCGAGGTGGTGGAACTGCCTTAGCCTGGGGTGTCAGTCAGGAAATGGAAGTTACTTGTTTGTCACTGGGAGTGCGTAAGCTTTGTTTTCTATGGGAAAACAAGACTGAAGAGCACTCGGGGGAGATGGGACTTCCCCCTAAAAGCTGCTGCTGGTGTCAGGAGCCTGCACACAGGCGGGTGGCTCCCGGCCCCGGGCCAGGTCCCCCTGCGCAGTCCCTGCTCCTGCTGCTCTGTCGGGTGTGAAACGGAGCCTCTTCCTCGCTGCTGCTGCAAACTGGTCTGACAGGGCAGGCATGCCAAGGTGGGTATCCAGCAGGAGGAGGAACCAAGTGCAGTGTTTGTGAAACCCCACCCTCTTGAACTCTGCGCTAGGCTGCTCGTTATTATTATAATGAGCCATCAGCAAGTTGCATCAAGTTTTGTCAGAAACTCTTGACTTTTTTTGTTTCAATATTACGAAAGCAAATAGTAACCAGGCTTGGCTAGACTCAGTCCTTCAAAGGAAAGCCAAGCAGCAGGGCCTGTGTGCCAGTGGGCAGGGTGATGTTACCTTCCCTGACTGGCCAGGTGCTTGGCTCAGCTGGCTAAAGGAACATCGGGAGGGTTTTAACTTGTAATTTCTGCCTAATTAACAATAACAGGTTACAGCTACACAGAACAGGCTGGTGCTCTGCAGGTTCCTGAGTTGCTCCAGGACCTTGAAAGATGAAGCCACTTTGTCTGGTACCAGGAGCTTGGGGCAGGCATCCCAGCATCAAGGTGTTGCACCCCTCCTGCTGCACAGCTGCCCTGGGGCTGGGGGCACCACCACTGCCTCTCCTCGGGATTCCTGTCTCCCTGGCTGCAATTGCCAGCACTTCCCTCTTGATTACAGTTTGCACAATGCCCAGGCACTCAGAGAGTGGTGTTTGACCATGTTCAGTGCTGTCATTTAGTAAACCCTTCTGGAGGGCAGTGGAATATACACTTTTGCCTTTATTTCTAAAATGCAGGATGTAGAAGCCAATATAGGCATCCATGGTTGTTTGAGTGATAACTTGCTGTTTCTTGTTTATGAGATAATGTCGCTGTAGAGCCAGGAACGGAGAGATGCAGCAACACACAAATCCAGTGAAAGAATGAATGATTTATTAATTTTACAATCATTTTTATATAGTCTAGTTCCATAAAGCGATTGGACAATGTTCACACTCGTCCTAGGGTGACTGGTTTAGGTTCTATCACATCCACGGTAAAACATTTCTCAGTGTACCATAAACAGAACTTAGCAAAACACCAGATGTGACTGTTGTCTGCATAAACTATCTTACTGTTTTCATATCCTGCGTGAGAAAGGAAAGGTTCTCAAAGAATAAATGCAAGAAGCTGGAAAATTCATCTGCTAGCAGCATTTCGGTATCCACAAGATAGTTATTGTATGGTCCCTGAATGAAATTCTTCTAAGGTAAAAGGCCTGTCAATCTTATTAATCATTGCTAATAATAGTCATTATCATGTGAGCAAGCTGCTTGCCTGCCTTATGAGTTCAGGCAAGTCAGTTCCCTAATAGGTGTCTTGGTTTTTTTCAGTTGGAGAATGAGAGAAATGGTATTTCCCCTCAGTTTTGAAAGGTGTTGAGGGAGTGCAGTGTAGTGCAGAGGTGGCAGGTGTAGCGTGGGAAGAGCAGCTCTCTGTGCTGGGCAGGTGGGGGCTCATGGGGCAGGCTGGGAGCAGGGATCCCACCAGTGCAGGGCTGATGTGGAGACTCTCAGTGGAGCTGGGCACAGGGCAATCAGCTGCCAAATGCATCTGAGACCTGATGTGTGTGAGAGCCACTCCAGAACATTAGCTTTGCCTTGTTTGCTTTGGGTCAGAGGCTTCCCACTCCATCCCAGTCTGGGAAAGCGCTGACCCCACTGGCTCCTGCTAGTGATGCTGTGCTAAGGAAAGAACCAGACCAGAATTTGTGCCGTTCCTATCAAGCTCAGCACTGGCAGGCTGGGGTACAGGGTGGTATGTCAGGGTCCTCCTGCACCTTCTGCAGTGCCTCGGGAGATGCCGGCACCTCCCTGCACTGGCACGTTGCTCTCCTGCAGAGATCCTTCCAGCAACCGGCTCTGGAATCTGTCCCTAATTACCTCTGCTGCTTCTCACCACGGTGGCTGTGGGCTGAGGTGATGGCCAGTGCTCCTTCTCCTGAAACAAATGCCCGGCTCTGTGGGTACATACAGGGCAAGTGCTGCATCAGCACATCCAAGGCAGGTCCCTCTTCTGGGTGCAGCCACTTCATGTCCACCAGCTAAAGACAAGCTGTGTGCCAAGGCTGGATCTGACAGAGATGACATCTCCTTTACAAAGCCATTCTGGCCTCTTTCCTTTCTTCCTTTTGTTCCATGTACTTTACCTTTCACTAGAAAGGTTTAAAAACATCTTTGATAAGCAGGAGGGAAGATCTAGATATGGTTGCTCCTGCATCAGTTGAGAGAGGCCCCATGGTCCCTTGATTGCTGTCCCAGCCTTGTGCCTTGTTCAGGGGATGGCCCAGTTTTACCTAAGACTCTCAGAGGGGATGAGCACATTGCTCATGTCACCAGGGTCCTGGTCCCGACCAGAGCCACTGGGCAGCTGGAAAGACAAACAAGAGCTCACTCCACCTACCAGCAGTATGGAGACAGCGGCCCGTGAGATCGACAGCCCAAGAATGTGCACACAAAAGAGGCATTTCCCTCAGCCACGACAGAAAAACCACCAGACAACCGCATGCAGCATGTGATTTCCCAGAAGCATCAGCCCAGATCCCAACTCCTTTGTGCCACACACTGTTTCCCAGGATCAGATCACAGTGGCAGTGTGTAAAAATGCGCTTTCAAGCACTGAAAATCAATCATATTTTCCTCAACATTGTTTATGGAAACCGTGGAGAGCACTCCTGCCCCTGTATGCTGGCCAGCTGGCTCAGCTCGCCAGCCCTGGGCGTCAAACGCTCCATGGAGATCGGTGGTGTTTCTGCTGGACTTGGAGGAGACATCCAGGCTGATTCCGTGGAGTGAAGCTCCGGCAGTGACCTGGGATCTGTTGACCTGTGAATTCCTCTTGCCCTCTCCCTTGCCCTGTGCCGCTGCTGGCACAGCCCAAGGCAGCCCTTGTCCATCTGGGGCTGCAAAGGGCTGCTGAGAGCTCCCACATGCCTGGGAGGTTTGGCCAGTGGGACCCTGGCAGAGTGGGAATGAGGTGAGTTGGGATGAGTGTGGTTTCCCTTCTCCCTCTCTGGTTTTACACCGGTGAAGTGGCGCTGCTTTCTACAGAGCAGCTCAGGTGTCAGACAGCTCTGATCTGCTCTATCTACAAACTGATTTGGCTTGGTGGTTCTTGAATTCCTGGTTTGCATCCTTTCTATTGGGACTCTCTGGAGTCTGCTATGCATTTCTCCACTATAAAGGGAGCCATCAGTTGGTGACTATCACAGGCTTTGTCACTCAAGTTCTCCATGGACTAATGAAATGGCAAATGTCCAAACTTGAATGCAAAATCTCTTGTTTTCTGTGTGATTTTCCTGCCCTTCCCTCCATCATGTGTGCCTTGTACTGCTTTAGTGTCACAGGGAGCTGCTGTGGCATTGATTATTAATACTTTTGAGGGTGGCAGGAACATCCATATGCAGTATCCCTTGTGTAGTCCTTTGGAGACAAGCGCTGCTGCTGTTGATTGCAGTGGATGTGAGCCTGCTGGGATTTTACCTGCCAAGAAAATTGTCTCAATTTGCAAAGGAGCCTTTTCCCCCAAATCATTTTTGAGTTTAGATTGCACGTTTTTCAGGAACTGATACTAACTGGGTTCCATAACCCACACTTAGAGATAACATTTAGTTGGTACCTAAGACAAGGTTTGGTACCTCATTTGGTAAGGCCAGATAGAGCAAAGAGCCTGGCCCTCAGCCCTGGCTCTGGATGGGCCCTCCAAGGAAGAGAGGGGCCAGGAACAGACCCCACAGACAGGTACAGGGGGTGTGCTTTTCACTTTGCATCCTGAACTACTGGGTTTGAAGATGGAGAACAAAATTCTGATGGTCCTGTGTTTTAACAGGGAGAAGACTACGAGGAAAAGCATTCTACAATGTCAATGGCAAGGTGTATTGTGAAGAAGACTTCCTAGTAAGTAAGATTTCAGGCATTTTTTTTATTATTTCTAAAGCAAATTGTTCTTTTATATTGGCTTGTTTGCTCTGAGAGACGGTTTGATGATGCGGGGCCTCCTGCCAGTGGTGGAATTGGGAAGCATTTACCACTGACTCCACAAGAGCACAATCAGCCCCTTGGTTTGAAGTGGTGGCTGTAAAACCAAGTACATAACTGTCCATAAGCCATCACAAAGTGTAAATTATGAGAATAAACACTGGAGCTGCTCAAGCTCGGGACTTGAATTGCAGCCACAGAGCCTCGCCTGCTAAGCCTGAGCTCGAAGTCAAACATCTGGGGAATACCAGTCATAACAGGAGGGAGACGTTTGTGCCGGGAGCACGTCAGGGCTGTGCACAAAGTTGCTTTGTTGAGGCACAGTTTAATCACTGCTCTGCTCATGGGGCTGTGGGGCTGAGTTGTGATTAGCTGGGAACTGTTGGCCATGGAGGGGCAACTCAAGTTCTCTCCCTGCTCACAGATTTTGCAAATGCTTTACTTTAATAGAGACTAAGTCAGGAAAAGAAAAATGAAGCCTGTTGCTGAGCTGTGTTGTTCCAAAAATAAAATATTTGTGCAATTAAGGGTGAGGATTCTGCAGTGCACAGCAAATGATTCGATAAGTACAGAGCATTTAGAATTAAGATGAAGAGGATGGCCTGGCTGGGAATTGCAATTAGAGAGCAATGATATATTTTAGCTTAGAGGAAGATGAATTAGACAATCAATATGTTGAATTTATGCCACCTTATTTATCGAAAACCCATTAATTTAGAAGCTTGGGTCTTCTAGAACAACTTTTCATTTCTAATGAAAATATAATCATGCTTTTTGCAAAGGAATTATTCAAAGTATATCCCGCAACAAAATTGTTATTGGCAGTCTAAATGCATTTCTCATCAATGCAATTCATAAAAATAATGGAAATTCCTAAAATATAAGCCATATTTGCCTTCATGTGTTTCACCTTTACTGTGAGCTGGAGCCTGTTGGAAAAAAAACAAAAACATGTTTTGTGCAGCAAATAAGTATCTTGTTATAAGTGAAACTTGTTACTGTTTTGCTTGCATTCTGGAGAGAAAATTATTTTTTCTTCTTTGCTTTTTTTAGCTTTCTTTCCTGTGTTTCTGCAGAAGCACAGGGTGGGGGCGAAGAGGTGGAGTGTGAGAGGGAGGGGCTCAAACCTTTGAGATTTTTCATTTGAACTGTGTTGGAATGTACTTTCCCCGTGATCAAAACCTTTCATCCAGACTTAATGACATGATTGTTGTTATTAGCTTGTAATTTCAGCCTAAACACAAGAATTTTAAATCTAAAAATCTTAATCTTCTGGAGAACATTCAGTTTTCATGAGTTGGGGGGGGGAACTCTTTAGCTCAGGTGTGTTCTTTAGTGGGTTTCTGAAGGAAGATACTTGCAGAGATTTCCCAGGAAAACTGAGATTAAGGACCTGATAGGAATAAACTTTCTGCAAGTTAGGGAACTGTTGGGACATTTAAGGCACAGATTTAAAAGCCCAAACTTCCCACAGGTGTGTTTTAGCAGATTCCCAGTAGCACAGAGGGATGGGGGAGAAGCAGACCAAGGGACGCTGCGTAAATCAGCAAAGAAACCAAATTCTGACGTTGTCCCTGCTTGTGGTAGCTTGCTGCTTCTCAGGAAGTAATTGCATCTTCTCTCAGCTCCCCTGAGCAAACATCATAGCAAGAATCCTAGGAATTGTATTGTTTCACTAATGAAATCAAACAACCTTGCCTATTTTAGAGTTCTGTGAGCAGGCAAAGCTCAAAGCTTTTCTCAAAATTGAAAGGAAAAAGGCTGCAAAATAGCCATTAAAAAGGAAATTATTTTAACTACTTCATCTTCCCAGGTCTTCTTCCTGAACACTTCAAAACCCCAATCCTCTCTAAGAAGAGGCATTTTCAGTCCAAAGCAGAAAACCAAATGCTTTTTCTGTATAACTGAGAATTTCAGTCTCTACCCTGACTCCAGTTCTTTAGTGCAGCTTCATTACAGTGCAGCAGGATTCCCTGCTGACACTGTGGTAGTGCAATGTTAGGGAAGTTAAGGCAGGGGGATAAGAAAAAGATTATTTCAGTTTGGGAATGTAAACAGATACAGTCTAACTGCATTATAATTGTGTTGCTGCTAAGAAAATGCTGCCTGCCCTAGGTGCCCTTCCTCTTTCTCGGCATTTGTTTGTCTGGGAATTGATCAGGAGAATTAGATGCTCCTGTAGGTTTGGGAGCAGAGTCACAGCTCTGTGGATTTGCAGCCCCACAGCCTGTGACCAAGTTATTGCAAACAGCAGGGATTAGAAAGCAGAGCAGCTTCAGAAAATGTGGGCAGGAGATGCAGTGCTGTCCCACTGGGGGCACTGGCGACACCCAGGTGAGAACGGGCTGTGTGTACCTGGCTGGGTTTGCACCGGCCACATAATCCTACCACGGGTTCCCAGGGACAGACTGAGAGGTTGATGTTTCCTTGCTCACAGTCCCACCGAGGCAGCAGTGGCCTGAATGAGCCCTTCATGTGCCTCCCAGCAAGAGGCATCCCAAGGGGAAGCTGCTGTGCTGTCAATGGGGGACAGAGGTGGTGGCACCTGGAGCCTCCCTGGTACCTGGAGGAGAGCCTGTCCCCTCCCCTGGGAGGGCTGTCATTCCTGCAGAGCTCTGTTGCCCCCACTGCTGCCTCTGTTTATCCCGTTCATTTGCTGCAGGTTCTTCTTCCCTGTCCCTGGAGTCTCACTGGATATGTCCTGCAGGCCAGTCCAGGCAGGACACAGCAATGCTGGGGCTGCAACAAGTAGCACATGAACAACGATGGGCAGAAAAGCTGAACTGGCTTTTGATGTGAACGAATGCAGAAAATTTTAGCGAAGAATGGATATTATTTGTGGATTTCTTCCTATTGTAGCTGCTAGAAATATTTAACAGCCTATAGATGTCAGTATTTTATTCCTCCTGCAATACTGCAGTTTGCTGTGCCAGACCAGCTCCTGCTGGAGCACTCTCCAGAGCTGCAGTTGATGGCTCAGATGGGATACCTGGTTTTTTAACTACCACTCACTCACGACGAATTGGCTCTTCCTCTCAGTCAAAGGTGGTACTTGGAATTCACTGCAGTCTCATGTATGGTCCCTGAAGCCAAGACCTTGAGAAAACTCATTTTCTGATCCTTTCAAATGTTTGGCTCTTGTAAGAGCCCTCCTTGGCTAAAGCGTCCCCCTCGAGGTTCAGCCAGTGCCGCGGCCAGCTGCTCCAGGGGGTCTCTTCCGTTTGCACTCTGGCTGTGAGCTCCTGTGCAGGTCACATTTGAACAGAGCACAGTTGTCGCTTCAGGCATAGCGAGCACCGAGAGCTTTGGCTACAAACTGCTTCCAAAAAATCAGTCTGTAAAAGTGTGGCAAGAGGAGCTGCTGGCATCAAACTTTCCAAATCTGCCCCTTTCTTGCAAAAGTGCTTTTTGATTTGTGGACACGGGTCACGAGTGAGCTGTTACTGGTGCTCCTGGTGAGCACTGTGAGGCTGCCCCAGGACATCCCGCACTGCCCCTGCAAGAACCACAAGGTACATCCTTCTGGCAAATAGTTTTTCCACATGTTTGCTCTTACTGAGGGCACAGTCTCAGCACCAGGTGGCTTATTTTGCTCATTCTTTGCAGGGAAGAAGTGTTAGAAGTCTTAAGCCCCACTTGTGGAGCTGTAGATGGGATAGGGATGCCACGGTGCTGCCTTCTGTGGGGCTGGGAATGGATGGCTGAGGCTGGGAATCCCCTGCACCTGGAGGATGTGGAATACCTCTGCCTTCTGGGGTTATTTTTGTCAGCCTCCTGCTTCCAGCCCCGATTAGCTGCAGATTCTCTCAGTGCTTAAACCCAAGCCATATTGGCTAAATGTCGTGAATTAATCAGATTTAGAAAAATAAATCCACAGATAATTCTACTTCTGCCTAAGCACAGCACAGATGTTGCCTGATCTGTGCCATTTCCAGGAGGATACTGCATGTGTGAGGAGCAAAAAGAACAAAAACAGCCCCCCAAACTTTACATTGCTTTGCTTTAGCTCTAGGGAAGATCCAGTTACTCCTTTAAATGCCACCTTAAGGTAACAAGTCCAGCAATAGCCAAGTCTTGCCCCAGCCCTGTTAGAAGAGTTATTTCATGAAAGGAAATAAAACAAATGACAGTTTAATCCTTTCCTGAAAGCTCTTCGGACACAGATGGCTAACTAGCCATAACAGAGACACTGTTCCTGGTGAAGTGAACAAAAAATAAATGCCTTACTGTATAATAAATAATCCCAGTCAGATGTTCGTGTTTCATTTTGTTGATAAATTCCTGCATAATCATGGGTGAAGGAAAAATACCTCTATAATTTTAATTTGTCTTTCCTTTTCAATGCTTAAATGTCATGTAAAGAAATTTAAAAAAAAAATACTGTTTTGCTTGGCAAAAAACATTTTAGAAATGTCACCAAAGCAGCCTGAATCTTAGATCTATTATCTATCTCCATTCTTTTTTTTCCTCTTTTTGATAGGCTTTTCCTTTTTCTCTTGAGGTAATGAACATTATTGAGTGGGGGTCCAGTAGAGGTTAAGAAATGAGAGAATTTCCCTCAAGGGAGCAGATGAGAGGGAAAATGAACCTCGTGACAGATGTTAGTTACATTGCTTAATGCACTACTGGAAGACGCTCAGATGCTCTGGAAATAACCTATTACAGACACCACAGGCTGCAGTACATAGCATTAAGGTCATCCAAAACTTCCCCTTTTAAGATTTTCTCTTTCAGTGTCTTAAAACTTTGCCAAATGTAATCATTTAGGCTGAACTTCTTCACGCTAGGTTTTTGCCTCTGGCTAACTTTGCTGTCATTAGTTGTTTAAAGTTTCATCTAGAGCTGTTCATCCATTTCAGTGAGTAAGACTGGAGGAACTCTGCCCATAAATCCTCAAAGAGAAAGGCTCTAAAATCTTCGTTTTGCAAATGGCAACGATAAAGAGACTCTGTGCATTGCATTGCAAACCTGCAGGAGCCTTTGGGAGTCCCCTTCCTGCCCTTTCCAGGGTGCCCAGCCCCTGTGAGGGCTGTGGCAGGAGGAGGGCAAGCAGCCCATGGCCCCAGCAGAGCCCCTTGCAGCCCTGCAGTCTCTCTGTCTCTCTCCAGCCTTCCTTCTCCTCTCCATCCAGTCTGGTGGGGTTCTGGGTCCCTTTCTCCCCTACACCAGCCACAGGTTCCCAGCCAGGACACTTCTCTTGGCTGGTCACTGCAATGCAGAAGTTGGCTACAGAGGACATAGGAGACCTTGTCTTACACCCACAACCGTAAAACTGACAATGATTTCAGAAATGCAAAACTATCAGGGTGTGCAAGACTGGTAGGCAGGTGGGAAATGGAAATGCTCAGCCTTTCGTGGGGGAAGGGACAGGATATCAACTGAGGAGTAGCTGAGTGATGGGCAGCTCATCAGAGCAGGGCTTGCACCTTCATCTCCTGTAGCACCAAGCACAGCAAGACCCTTACCCCAACCAGGGCCTCTGAGCATGTCTGCAATGTAAATATCAATACTAATGAGGCTTTTCTTCTCAGTTTGTGCACATGCTGTTCTCCAAGCCTGGCAGTGTGGGAAATGGCCTGTCCCACTTGCTGGGGCCCTCAGAAGATAGTTTTTATTTAGTGTAATGGAAGCTGGTGTCAGCTGGAGTCAGAGGTTTGATTTTCCATCTCAGCGACTATAAATGTTTGGAAGTCCCCCTTGGGAGGGAGCCCTGGGACTGGTGCATTACTCAGAGAGCCCATTTCTGCTAAGTGAGACTCTTTTAGAAAAAAATAGACTCAGTTGAAAAGGTGAATGATTGAAGTTGCAGCTTGTGTCCATTTCATGTCTGATGGGAATCACAGAGCAAATGGAGTTCTAGATAACTGGGAGGATGTTGTATTTAAGAGACTTGCTATTAGAAGCCATGCTCCAGTCAGAGAACAGACAGACATGGGTGTTTATTGATATGTTTAAAGAATGATGGAATAAGAGCATGGAAAGGGATTTGCTGCAATACTCCTGATACACAGAAGCATAAGGAAGTCTGTGAATGTTTTCAAGCTGCTGATGGCTCTAGGCTGGGACAGGAGGTGCTGTCAGGTTCCAGAGGCATCATGAATGCCAAGTGTTGCTGTGCTCCCAGATGCTGTCACTGAAAACAAAGGCAAACAGTTTATAGTGTGTTCATAATTGGGGCACAAGGGAGTGCAGTCATGTTGCTGCTTGTGTGTGTCTTGCTCCAGCCCCTGCCTGCCAAAAGAACTTGAATACTTTCCTTCCTTAGTTTTCCCTAAGTTTGTAGTATGCCAGTGGTCCTGAGTTTATTTAATAAATGAATTTGACAGTAATTATGATTAATTGGGGTATTCTGAATTGAAGCATTGGGTCAAACCTACAGATGGGCTTAAAATTCAAGTTTCATAATATCTAGGGATAGTCAAATATTGATCTGCCTCTGCACTTTGGACTTGGATGTGAATCAGCATGAAGACTGTGTGGAGCTGACAGTTTGGGTTCACCTCTCATTGCAACACAATTCCAGAGTGCTGTATCCTGGATGAAGAAGTTACAAGTCCATTGAAGCTGGTGGCAGAAGTCCCATTGTCTTCAGGGGGTGTCTGGGTTTTGTCCCAGGGATTCATCCCAGAGGACAAAGTTTTAAAGCTGGGGCCCATAAACAACGAGAGAAGCTGAGGGTGAAGGCTGTGAGCACGGTGTGCAGGACACACCGCAGGTCTCACTGGGCAACACTGGGAGCCACAAGAGGAAACCAACTGGAGTGCTGAGACACCTTGGGTTTACAACAGAGCAATACACAGGCGGTACCTAGGCCCAGGTGATAATGTAGATAAACATAATGCGATGAAATTTCTGTGTGTGAGTAAGATCTGTGTTAACTAAACGGGCGCTCAGCATTTCCCGAACTGGGTTGCAGATTGTTAAATGAGTCGCAGGAATTACTCTCTGGGACATGGCAAAGGAGACAAGGAAAGGCAAAGACAGGTTTTTTCTGAGATGTATCACTACTGACTGCCTTTTGTAACTATCTCGTATGTTACATTTGCTGGTGGAATGTTTGGAAGTGTGTTACGAAGTCCAGTTGGTTTCATGCCAGAAAATCACTCTCCTATTTCCTCTTGAGATGGTGATCCGAATAGTAAGACTATCCATTTTTCTTAATATTACATTGAAAAGTAAATTACAATAACTGAAGCACACTTAACTAGAGCTCTTTCTAATTATATCTTAAGTCCTGCCACACACATGTAAGCAGACAGCATTAATTTTTTCCTATGGGAGAGTTAGAAAAAGACCCATGTGAGAAAGTGGCATGTTTCCACTTTGGTAATAAACGTCGGTATTAGCTGCTGTTATTTTCTGAATTGAAATCTCTCGACAACTGTTTTGAATAAAATCCGGATAATTTTTTTCCCAGGAAGATAGGTTCTTGTGTAAACAGTTTCTTTCAGTGTATGCAGTAGATGGTAGCAGTGACAGTAAATAACCTGCAGCAAGAGTATAACCGTGTGCAGTGTGAAGTGCTTTACAGTGTGAATCAAGTCAGTAAATGTTGGGCTCTGTAATATGATGCAGAGCTAACGCTGTTGATTCGGCCTTTTTTCTTGATCACTGTCGCTGTGAAACTCCCACAGGAGTTTAAGGAAGATCTAGGTAAGAAAATCATTAGTGGCTCTTAATTAATCACACAGCAAGTAGCCTTGGTGAGTGCTCACCCAGGGTCTCTGTAGGTGCTGCTGTAGGATGTAAATGGCTGGTCCCTTCTCAGGGGCTATAAAATGCCTGACTGCCAGAGGCAGAATTCAGGACCAGCTGAATCCTGGTTTTGGCAGAGTTTTGTGCGTGGCCAGACCACCTGCTACCTCTGTGCAGAGCATGGAGTCCCTCCTTGCCCTATCCTTGTCCTTCAGACATAACAAAGTGGAAAGACAGAAGCAAGAAGGCAAACTGCTGTGTAGTGTTTCCTCATGGACAGCAAGACAGAGTGAAGCAACAGGATATATGAGAGGGTTTCAGCAGGATGAAGAGTAAAGTTGTGGACTATTTTCCTTTAGTTAATCTGTCACCTGCCACAAGGCTCCTTTATCTTTGAGCCTGAGAAGGCCTCATTTTGTCAGGTTCATTTTAATCGCTGCATTTAAATATGTGTGTAAAAAACAACAAAACCCCATCTGCATGAAACCAAATTTGATATTTGCTCCCTCTCTTAATGCGATCCCATGAATTTCTTGCATTGTTGTGTCCCATGTCGTAAGGGTCCCATGCAGAGAGCAAACAATACAGCAGTGAGAAGACAGATGCTCTGCTAATGGGAAACCAAGGAGCAGAGAGTCTGTGAGGGATTACAGGCAGCCTGGGGTTGGAATACATTATTAGCATAGCACCCAATTCAGAAATTAGTTTTCAGAATTAAATGCCTGAAGCATTTTGGCAAAAACTCCTTATCATCCCGCTCAAAAGCTCTTAAAGCATAAAAGAGTAGGAATCTCAAGCCTAGGCTGAGCAGCCACGTTCGGTGACTTCGCAGTGCTGCAGCAGTGAATTGGAGATTTTACAGCTTCATACCATTACCGGGGCAGCAGCTGCCACACCCACTGAAATGTAACCCACTCGCTCTGCTTGCAGAAACCTTCAGCAGGTTTTGAACATCCTCATCAAAGAAGCAAATGGGCCTGAATGAGATTCCAGGGTCTGTTTCCAGGAGGAAGGTTTTGTTTTGTTGAGTGCATAACAGCAGGGAAGAGCACCAGCCCCTCCTTGGGCACAGTTAGGCATGTGAGGGAGGAGCAGTGACATGTCTTTTCAAAGGCCTGACTTTGCCTAAGGTAGAAAATTTGGGTCCTGAAGCCTTTTTGAGGCACACTATTTTCTGAATGTTTTTCTTTTGAAAATCATGATGGGAACATCAAACTTTAAAAGACCCTGGTAGACAACCAAGATTTGCTACAGGACTGAGAGCAGGCAGGAGAAATTGTTTCTCATAGTACTTGGTGCAATTATCCTCCATGCATAATTGTTCATTATATGCTCAAAATTCATTGTTAATTTCTTTTAGATATAGTGCATATTAGACAGAAGAGTTATAAACCCCAAGATTATCACAGGAGGATACTAACAGGCCTAAACATTCAGGACAGGAGGTGACTTCTTTTCCTCTTACATTGAAACAAAGACTCTTGGATAGGATCATTAGAGATTTCTTTTTTTTTTTGTCTGTTTGATAATCAAAGTATATTGGACAGCAAATGAAAGAAAAGTTCAGTAAGTCAAGTCTTCTACTTTATTTTTACTCCTGTATTCTAACATAATTAATGTATTTCTCAAGGTTTATTTAGTTTCCCAGAGTCTTATTTTATATTAGTGTCACTGGGGAGCTGAATTACAAAGTCTGGTTATGTGCATATAGAAGGAGATATTATTATTCTGGTAGAGAAGACAAGGACAAGGTAAATAAGAGAGAAAATGAGAAAACAGTTGAGACCAGGCTAAGAAATCAGGAAAAATAATATGCCAGCTCTTCAACTTGCACTTTGTTTTCTTTGCATCCTGGTGTATCCAGCATTGTACTCCTGAGTCACAGAAGGGAGAGTAAAGGGTAACACTTCATTTTCAGCTTTGAATTTCAGAGCTGGTCTTTTAATAAACAACTTCTTTCAGTGTTTTTATATATGCTCAAGGAGTAGCTGTAATGAATATTAGGGGGAGTTCAAAATTACGCTTCCCATTTATTGCGGATACAGTGTCCATAGACTTCTGAGTGTTCCCATCCAGGCTGAGATTGGTCTGTATTTACATCACTTTACTGCTCTGCCAACAAAATACTTTTTTTAAGAACCTGGCACAGAGGGAACCCTTATAGAGTAAGGCTAGAATTGAGCCCCACACTGCTTAGATCCTGAATGAAATTGTACCTATGAATACCATGGAACAGGAACCAGAGCTGAGATTTGGCTTCTCCGTGAGGATCTTGCCTATCAGCCTGTGTCACTTCGCTGCTTCACCTCAGTCTGTTTTTCACATCTCCAGACTGTGAATGGGGGCTGGTGTGCTCAAAAGCTCTTTTTACCCCTCTGACTCTGTCAGGAATAAAAAAGGCTCTAAGTCTGTTTAGCGAAATCTTCTCCTCTCCTGCAGTTACCTGTTCACAAGCTCTGGGGGACCTGTGCTTCTCCCAGCCAGCCATGCTGGAAGCCCACCTCGGGAGGCTCTTGGTGTGCTGAGAGACAATAAAGAGGCCGTTCTGCCTTGTCTGCAATCTGGAGCAAGTCACAACTCCTCTCCCGTTGCACACACAAGATCTGTGCAGGTTGTTAATAATCGAGTGCTTCAAAGACAGACATTGACAATTTTAATTAGTATTTTAAGACTTTTAAGCTCTGTTTCTAAAATTCAAAGCTTAGTACAGTAGCCCTGTTTGAACACTCCAAATTAAGATCAAACAGTGCAAAGAAGCAGTTTACAGTAAGCTCCAGAAATGCTGAGAAAGTTATTTATTGTTTTTAGCAGCAGTGTCCACAGTACTGCCATCCTGTAGAAGACAGTGCTGCTGGGCTCTGAGGCTGTTATTCTTCCTCAGTCCAAATAGATTTAAAATGCAAGCAGACCTGAATCCAAAACCCTGATCTCACTGAACCAGGCCTTCAGTCTGTCTGGGACTGACCCTGGGACCAGGAACGGGAAGAGTGTAGTGGTAAAGGACAGCTCCCTGAGCCCATGAAATATTTTGTCACTGCTATTAGACTTAACTGCCATTTTGCAAAGTCTTCTTAATGGAGTAATCTGGTTCCGGATGTGTTTGACTAATAACAATTCTCTTGTTAAAAACAAATCATGGTTTTAATTTAATAGGGTTAGTTATATAAAGAGTGATTTTGTGTCAGCAAAGCCTTTCTTTCTGACAAACAGTATAATTTATGACAATTTAGTTAGCAATAAATGCCATTAATCTGACCACTGTGCCATTCTGTTCCTGGGGAATATTATCCCCTCTTAATCAATAGCTGGGTGAATGCTCCTTTGCATTCCTTATCAAATGACAGCCAGATGGTGCTGGTAAATTCATTCCAGCAGGATTTTAGAATTAGCTGGGTTTGTGCTGTTGTTAATCCTCTGCTGTCTGTGTCACTAGGACCTGCCCACCTGTTTCCAGTGAGCATGGAGTTCCCAGCCCTAGGAAGCAGTCTAGCCAGAGGGTTACTCAGCCACAGGGCAGCCAAGAAACATCCCAAGCAATGAGACCTTTTTTCTGCATCAGTAAGAAGAACGAAAAAGCAAATGAAAGTAGTATCTTGCAGAAACAGCCAGCTAGCACTGCCCGCCTCTGTATTTGTTCCTCAACACCCTGATCTCTTCTAGGGAAGTCTCAAAGTTTCTTGAGATTGCATGAGCTGTGTTTCTTAGGGCATAGTAGGTTTTGGGCTGTGACAGTTGCTGTACCATCATTTACTGACTTCTGGGCCCATCAAAGTGTCTACAAGACCTTTTCCTTCATAATCACTTTGTTGCATAGCAACAATAATTTTGTCTCCAACCTATTGATCTAACATAACATGTAATCTCACTCCAATGAAAAGGAAAACATATGGCAGCTCTAGGCTGGGAACGACAGGCTTTTGACATGAGGGGACAGTTAATCCCCACTAAAGCAGGGGGGAATGGAGCAAGATATAAGCTCTGTTGGGGCTCAGAGGATGCATTAGGTGCCTGAGCCAATTAACCTGTGTTCTAGGAGAAGGGTCTGGTTTACATTCATCCTCCCCTCCTCATCTTTTATCTTGTGCAACTAAAGAACATTTCAGGTGAGGTCTGCTAAAAGAGCATCACTGTGCAATGCCCCCAGATAGGTGAGCACGCCTTCCCTCTGGCAGGACAGTGCACACACATCTCTCAGCTGAGATGGGGCTGCAGAGGGTGAGGGGAAAGTCCAGCCACTGCAAACACCAGTTTCCAATGTACATGGCTGGAGTTCCTCAGGAAGATGTCTCTTGTTTGTAGGGCGTGGTTTGGTAGGTCAGTCTGATAACCTGGATGGTTTTTCTGTACCTCTAAACAGATGTTGGCATCTGAAACAGGATCTGCTTTGGGGACAGGAGCACAAGGGTTAAGGTCAGGACTGCTCAGGCGGGGAACACAGAGCTTTGGTCCCAAGCAGGCAAAGCATCTCCCCACAGCTGTGCCCTTGGCACTGCAGCGTGGGCTGGCAGCTGGGGTTTGGACCATCTTTCTGAGGTGCCTTACTGCTGCCCACATTGTGCAGCGAGCCCAAGCTCCTGTGAGTGCACTGCTGGATTCTCTCCTCGCTGGAAAGCTTGGTATCCACAAGGCAGCTAAATCGTTCTTGGGCCTGTCTTCATTTCTCTAGCTTGCAAATAGCACTGAGTGAAATGTAGGTCCAAAGTCTGAGGTCGCTAATTTGAGGATTTGGGAGGTGAGTCCTACGTTATTCAAAACAACCACCAAAAGAGTCAATTCAAGCTAATTTCAGCACATCAAACACAAACTTACCAAATAGACTTTAAAAATAAAAAAATCAAACTTACAATAATACCGTTACATTGGGAATCTCAGTGGAAACATTGCAGTGGATCAGAAGGCCAAACTGGTATCTGAACATGCTGCAAGAGCCAAGCAAAGGTTTCTGAGTCACTGTCTCCCAGACCTGTGTCATACACAGCACAGGCTGGAAAATAGCACAGCCTTCACCTAAAAGGTATTTTTATGGCTAGAGGAGTGTCTACTAATGATCCTTTCTTTTCTGTCATTTTAACAGTATTCAGGTTTTCAGCAAACAGCAGACAAGTGCTTTGTTTGTGGACACCTCATAATGGAAATGGTAAGAGACCTAAACTCCTAATGATGGGTAACTTGGCTTCCCTCTACTTTGGGAAGTGCACTGTGAGACATCTGCTTTTCCCTACCCAAGCTGGCATTGTGTCTTCACTGCTGTCAATGTAATTTTGAAACTGAGGCAGTAAATAAAAATATGCTTCATGCTCTATTACTACTATTAAGTACAGAAAGTTGGGCTTCTTTGCTCCCTAAGAATATGGGAGGCTGTTATTCTGCCATTTGTGAGTTAAAATAAAATAGAATTTTAATACTAAAGGGGGAAAGTACAGCACAACTGCTTATGAGAACATGGTAAAGGAACACGGCGGGTGTGCTCTGTAAGACAGTAGATAACAAGAGCTCAGTCAAGTGGGTGGAATGTGGGCTAGAGCGGAGGGGGACATTATCAATAGTCCTGAGGTTCGTCACCCGCTCCATGACTTGCTTTATTTACCCTCTGTTGCTTGCTCCACGTCATGCGAAATGCATTATTGCAACTGGGATTTGCAGAGAGCCAATAGTCAGAGTTACTTTTGTAATAAAAATCAAAAGGCTTTGGGTTGGCCAGATCCTCCTGGCATCATTTCAGTGGGTGAAAGTAGGAAGAGTTTTGTGTGCGCTTCCTAAGCAGAAATTCCCCAAAAAAATGAAGTGGTTTGCACAGTGAAGAAGAGCAGATCCTGTAGTGTATCTATTTTCCTCTTGATTTTAAGTGTGCGTGAACCTCAGTGTGCCTAAGAGAAGTAGCTGTTGTGTTGCATATACGGAGGTTCAGTCAGAGCTGGAACGGAGACTTCACTAATGAGGATTCTGGCTCATATCCTGGCACCACTGGTTGGACAAGGATATTGTTCATTTTAGCCCCAGAGAAAATTTCTAGAGTTGTGTCATGCTGGGAGGGGGAGGGGTACCCTGACTTGCATGCTTAGAGCTGGCCCTTAATTGCAGAATCCCAGGCAAGAGTCCATAATATCTCGCTGGTGGAGCTCAGTAGCTGGAAGCTTGGCAGGTGCTTGTCTGCCTCTCTCCCATCAGCAAGTGTGCTCTGACAAAAGGAAACAGCTCTGGGAGCTCCAGGAATTCAGCACTCCTGTTTGGCTAATTGTGGCAGGTTCCTGCCTGGGAGCGTGGCCCGGCTGTGCCGTGTTCTGGCCTGGGGCAGAGCTGGGGCTATGCAGGGCTGGGTGAGGAGCTGCCCTGTGCTCAGTGCCCGTGGCTGCACAGCTGTGCCAGGCTGGCACCACAACGCAGTCCTGCCGTGGCACCAACCCTGGCACAGGGACCAGTTGGCTCTGGCTGGGAACAGCCTTGCCAGTCAGACAGACTCAGTGAACTACAGGGCTTCATCAGAGAGCGGAAAAAAAGGTTAAATCAAATTGGCCTTTTTTTCCTGTACTTCCTTCCTGTTGGTTTGATCTTTATTAATAGAATCACCTATAGGGCCATGGGAGCTTGGTCTGGGGAGATTTTTCATCTCAAGCTTCCCAGCAGCTCCAAGCTGAGCACTGTGCTAGCAGCTGCTTTTTGAAATTACGTTCCAAAGATACTTCTTACACCCAAAATGTATGGAATTGGTCTTCTAACCTGTTGAGAGCTGCCTGAAGATGATACTGTGTCTCGCTCTTCCCAGGGGCCTTGTTCATGGGCTTGCAGCATCCTCCTTGATGTCCTAGTGCCACGCTGAGTGTTACATACAAGGATATCAGGAGGTTCTGTACTAGTGCAGCCAAGGCTGCACCAGACCTTTCCTTGAAACCTTCAAAATGCAGTAGGGAAGGTCAGCATGGAAAAAGCCTGGGCAGTTGCATGGATCAGTATCCAAACACATGGATAGTGATGGAATTTTATCAGAAACCACTGGGCCTCTATGACTGAGTGATAACCAGTCCGTAACTCTGGGGGATTAGGATCCTTAGTTAATAAAGAGGCACCTCTTTATTTGCTTGTTTTGTTATTTATAACAAATAATGTTATAATGTTGAATAATGACCAGTTTGGATTCTGTCTGTTGCAGCCTGTTAAGTTTTGTAAAGTAACTCTGCATCCCAGTAACTTGTATTTGGGATTTCCCCAGAAGTGGTCTGTGAAGCCATTTTTAATTTCCATTGGCAGTACTGGCCCTGTAGAGCTAAAACTGATGGGCTTGGCCTGATTTTCAGTTCTTGCTCTTCATTGGGAGCATATTGAAACCCACTAAAATAAGCAAGTTGATTGTTTTAAGAGGCCCCTTGCTGACAGATCTGCGGAGTGGTAATTTCATCCTGAAGTGCTTTTCTCACTGTCATTATTAAGAATGAGGGAGACACAGCAGTTTATGGGGAGAGAATATCTCATGTAATCATGCATCCACTTATTTTGTTGTTTGCCTCATAAGATCTTACAGGCCCTTGGAAAGTCCTACCATCCTGGCTGCTTCCGCTGTGTGGTGTGTAATGAGTGTTTGGATGGAGTCCCCTTCACTGTAGATGTGGAGAACAATATTTACTGTGTCAAAGACTACCATACGTGAGTACACAAATCAACTGCATGGTCAGAAAAATTACAGTAGTTAAATCATTGATGTAGTTATAAGCCGTGTAATAGATTAAAAGGTCACTCCGATTTGCTCAGATGTCCCTCAACTGCTTCTTTCATATGTTCCATCTGTAGAGTATTTTAAGGTTTATTAAGTAGTACTTGATGGGCCCAGTATGGCATACAGTGGCCAAGCAAGGCTGAAAATCAAATTGTGTCAGAGGATGTGTTTCTTGGGGGCTGTTCCTCTACTTCTTTCAGTTCTAGCAATACTAATTATACCACGCCACTTCTGCAAGTGTTGGTAGGTTCTGCTGGCTGTTTCCAAGAGTAGAGGTTCTGGCAGTGCTTGACATGGGTGTAAGTTTTGTTAACTGACAGAAGACATGTAATTAACAGTTAGTGTTAGAACAATTTTAGCCTTTCCTGGCAAAAGGTAGAGGTTTAAGAGATTGCTTTTGGACTCCTTTCTGATTCTGCTCAAAGGCAACGGGATCCTGCTCTTAGCTCCAGTTAACCAATAACTCAGTTATGCAGCAAGAGTAAATCACCCTGAATTCAACCCTGTTGGTGCCAATCTGACCGTGTTACAAGGACACAGTGAGCGTTGGCCCAGTGATTGTCATAAAATGCAGCTGTGGACTGTAAGCCCAGTTGTGTATTTAGCTGGTAGATCCTGGCCATGATCAGCCCCTCTCCTGTTCAGCATGGTTATGTCTTCCTGATGTCAGAGTGACAGTCCCTAAATCAGGAGCTGCTTTGCAGTCAAGCATCAAGGCTGTGGAAGAATTTGAACGGTTTTATAAATAAAGGAAGGAAAGAAAAAAGGGCATATGCAGGAAGAGGGGTGGATTTACTATGCCTCGAGGTTGGGAAGACCCAAACAATAAAGCTGGGGTAGATCAGCCTTTCCCAAATCTCCTTTTCATTGAATATCATCAAACAATTAGAGGTGTTTCAAATCCTGTGGGTCTCCATTTTATTAAAAACAAGGCATGATTAGAATGGTCTCTTGGTTCTACTTTTTGAAGAAGCTTTAAATGTGATTGGAACACTTTTTTCTTGCACCCTAGGGTTTTTGCACCAAAATGTGCTTCCTGTAACCAGCCAATCCTTCCAGCACAGGTAGGTGTTAACATGCACTGACTCTTAGGGAAAACAGCTGTTGGCATATGGGCACTTCCTGAAAACACACTAAATGCTTTTCCTTCCTCTCCCAGAATCTGTACTATGTTAGATACTAAATTAAACACAGTTCAGCAGTAAAGGCACTCCCAAACATTCCCAGAGGTTGTAATAGTCACACTACTTCTACAGCATAGTACTTTATATCTTTAGAGTGCTTTCCAGGTCTTCATTAATATGTTAGAAACCTCATTTAATTGAAAATACTGACTGGGGCTCCAAGAACAACCCAGAGAGTAAAGCCTTTGAAAAGACATCTGATGGTTACCCTGACCCTGTGAGAAGGCCACACAGTCTGTTGTCCTGAGGTGGCAATGGAATGAAAGTTCTTAAAGGGGTTGAAAAGGCAACAACAAAAATGGAACCAGGTGAAACCTGCTTGCAAGCTCAGCCTGTGCTGACAGTGTTGTTGGCACAATTAGCCCCAGAGCGAGGTTCCCTCATGCTCTGGTGGATGCAGGACCCTCTGAGTTCCCTTTGCTGAGGTCACTGACCAGTGCATTTGTAAACAAGGGCCTCAGCATCTCCCTGCTTTTCCTCTGGTCATGTTTCTAGAGCCAGAGCTTCCCTCCTGTGAGCTGCTGTGCCCCAGTAAAGCCTGAGGCTGGAGCCTCTCAGATGCCCACCTACATCACTCTGCACATTACTCTGATTTGTCATTAGTATTTCTGTTAATTGGCCAAGTCTTACATAACAAAAAAACCCTATAAAGGCTGAACCAGAACTGCTTGTCCTGGTGGGGGGTTATGAGGAGAAAACCTCTATAAATTTCACTGAATTTGGTTCTTAAAAAATAATTCTTTTTTCTTTTCAAGAAAGAAAGAAAAAGAAATAAAAGGCAGTCATAGTGCTGACTCACCTGATGACTAGCAGGACAGACTCCATATTCTTTCCCAGGGAGATTTCTTAGGTTAGTTCAAGTCTAGCAGTGCAGGTACTAACTTGCCTGCAGCTTCTCTCAGACATAGGCTACGTCATATCTGGTGCTCTAACCACACCTGGAACTGGAAACACAATGCAAGGCAACCAATTTAGTGAGCTCTGTCTTCAGAGTGGCTCAGGAAAAGAGCCTCTGAGGTTACTAGAAGGGTATGGCCTGCTCTGCAGGGCCTGGGCCTCAGCCAGGAATTGCACAACTCTGCTGCACCCACCCTCACACTGAGGTTTGGCTTGTCACATAATTACCTGCCAGACTGGAATGTCAGTCCCTATGGGGACACACAGTGACAGGTGAATGTGCAAAAGAGCTGTGCAGCAAATGGTTTGAGAGGAATACAAGTCCTGGGAAACAGAGCAGGATGTATACAAGGAAAAGTTACCCGATGAGCAGGTTTTTGACTGGTAATTTGTTCAGATCCTGGGTGCCCTTGGAAGATTACTTGATTTCAAGACTGATTTGTTCCTTGAGGATGAAGTTTTGGCTACACTTCCCATTACCTCTGCAGCTTAGATGTGCCAGACACCCACACAGCCAAGGAGTGGTGCAATGCCATGTCCCAGGGCCAAGATCCTCAGCAGTCACAGAGCTCTGCTGCGTGGGGGAAGAGGGATCCCTCAGGGAAACAGCTCTCCAAAGCAACAGGCTTGGCACTGAGTGAAGGCTGAAAGTCACTTCACTTAGACACCGCTCTTACTTTCTCTTTGCTCCCCCGCCAGGGCTCCGAGGAGACCATCCGGGTGGTGTCGATGGACAAGGACTACCACGTGGAGTGCTACCACTGCGAGGTGAGTCCTGGGCTCTGCCCACCCTCCCCGCAGCAGGGGGACCTGCTGTGCCTCAGGGGGACCTGCTGTGCCTCAGGGGCACCTGTTCTGCCATGGTGGGGGGACCTGCTCTGCCTTGGGGGAACCTGCTCAGCCCCTGGGGGGACCCTGACTCACCCACTGCTGCACTTGCTGGCTCTTGCACACCTGGGCAGGTAGGGCTCTGCCCCACAGCTCCTGGAGGAAGGCAAAGGGGTGAATGCTGCCCGGGCTGGAAGTGATGCTGCCATTGCCAGTACCGAATTAGTTTTGGAGGGTTTTTTTCCCAATATATTAACTTCAAAGCTGAGCTTGGTTCATTGGGTTGAATTTTCTCAATACTTCTGGATGGGGAGAGAGCAAAGAGTAGGTACCAGTTCTCTTTTTCCTCATCTCTAGGTACAGTCTGTAGGGCTCTGGTCTGAGGAGACTTGAATTTACATTGGCTGTGCAGGGAAGGAGTCTCACTGGAAGGCTTTGCTAGGGGATCTGGATTTTCCATGCTGTATGAATATTGATTCTTTACTAGGAAATAGACAAGGATACCACTGACTTTCTGTCATTTTTTGAGAGTAGTTTCTTATTGTGCAGAACATTTAAACATTTATTGCCACGGATCAAGTTGTGGAATTAGTGCTCTTGCTTCAGAGAGGAGACCTGAGTTCATCCTTAGTCCTGCATCCAGGAGCATGAGAAGGGAAATAAACTCACTATGTTGGGATCAACCAAAAACTTCCTTTTTGCCGTAGATTTGGCACTCGGACATAGCACACAAATATCTACACAGATCTTACCTGTTAGCACCAGGCGCAATAATGCAGCAGTACTGCCTTCGTGCACTGTTGCACAAAGGTTTTACAAAGAATCTTCTGACTAAGAGAGAAAGTAACAAAATTCAGGACAGCTTGAAATGTTATGTACCTAAATGTAAGTAAGGCCCCATCCACTCAGCTATTCTCCTTTCAACAGAGACACCTGATACTCCATCCATTTCTATTAATTTTTCAAGAGAAATTGGCACAGGAAATCCCAGTATTTTGGAGAGCTGGACTTCTTTCCTCCTTCCCCCAACTATTGCTTTGTGCAGGCTTCACCTAAGATGACAGCTCCCTCCCCTGCTCTCTCAGGCTATTGACTATGCTGGAATGTCCCACTAGGGGTTTATTTTCCATTCTGTTTCATTATTCATTTCCCCATTCTCCTTCCCATTTGAGGCAAATCAAGCTGCCTCCACATCTGCCCAGAAAGGCCAAGTGCATTTATGTACAGAAATCAGGAGTTAGCCATGTGTCAGCAGGCTGGGTTATTGCCTGATGGTCTCAAATCAGGCTCTCTGTACACTGCTGTCCCCAAATGCTGCCCCAAAGTGAGTGCCACTATTTTGAGGTGCGTGCCTGAAGACTTTAGCAAAGGCTGCCATGACTTACGCAGCCACTTCTCATCTGCTATTAATGTTATCCTCACCTGATGGCCACACACAGTCAGTGGTCAGGTTGGAAACTTTGCTGCTTTTCTGTGTCATCTCTTTCATGTGCAACCACTTGACTTCTGTGGAGGAGTTCAAGCCCTTTTACAGATCACTGGAGCCCCATTCTGAAACTGACAAGGCAGGTTTTCTCCTTGCAGAAAGGGAATTCAATTTTGGAGAGGCAAAAAGATACGAACACTTGGCATATCTATAGGGCATCTGAAATTGGTAAATTCTAATTTTAAATCTTGTATAAATTGCTATAAAATCATTATATAATAGGTGACAACACACAGAAGATTACCTGGGCAGATACTTAGATTAAGACCTCTCTAAATTAACACTCCAGTTTTAAAGCTTACTGTAAAACCCATTTTCAGTCTTATTTCAGTATTGTAAAATTTGAGGATTTACCCTTGAGCTGTGAAAGCTGAAAAATTATACTTTGTGTTCACTTAAAAGCTTTGCATTTGTTTTCAGTACTAAAAGAACCTATATACCCAGTTTGTTCTGTTGGGTTTTTTTCCTTCTGTTAAGTGCACAGATACATATCTGGTCTCTCAGAACTGATCACAGTAATAATTTCTAAGTATTTAATAGACTTGAAACATTAAATCTGAGCACCAAACTTCGATGACTTCCAAATGCCCTCAGAATTACAGTGATGGCAGCTGGAAATCAGGATGGTCGCTATTGCAGTGTACATAACAGTCAGCAGGCAGGATCACTGTTAGCTGCTTTTCTGTTTATCTCTGTCTCTGTAGTTATGTGTCAGTCCCAGAGGTACCAGCATTTCCACTAAAGGTGGACCACTGGCCTTGAAGTCTTTAAGTTCTTTTAATTCCAAATTAGAGACAGTGTAGCCCTGCTCCAGAAGGAAGATATGCCACCTCTCTCCCCTTTTCCCCTCTCCTCTCATTCTCTACTTAATGCTCCCCCACATCTTGCTCACTGCCTTGCTGCAGAATTAGCTCCTTCTCTGTTCGAGCCTCTTCCAGGGTGTATTTATTAGGGTCAGCCCCTGGCCTGCTTTTTGGCTGATTTACATCAACATTTATTAGGTGAAGAAGAGACCAGAATGGGAAACAGTGGTGAAAAAAGGCTGGGCACTACTGTAGACTGTCCTGTTTGATTTCAGTAATGTCAGCATGAGATGGTCAGGGTGCACCTCCCAGAAGCTGTGGAGGCTGCTGGCTTTGGAGGCGGGGAGGGAGCTCTCGGGATTGTGCAGGATAAACCAGCAGCACTGTGAGAGGCCTGCCTGAGCCACTCACTGATCTGGGATGTCTCTTCTTTCTTCTAGGACTGTGGCTTGCAGCTCAATGATGAGGAAGGCCATCGTTGTTACCCCCTAGAGGGCCACTTGCTCTGCCACAGCTGTCACATCAGGCGCCTTAATATCAAACTGCCATCACATCCACCTCCAAGCTACCCCATGCATGTCACAGAACTCTGAAAGACATTTCCATGATCAAGAAGCCGTTTGAAAGAGAAGACGAAAATCTAAAAATTACTTTCATGTTCCTTTAAAGATGAGGTTCCAGTAATAACCATCTAAACCAGCTATTTATTTTTTGAATCAGAGGTGAAGGGGTCCTTTTCTGATCTTGTACATATGCATTCTTTTATCTAGACATTTTCACTGAGACACCGTCTACTTGAACAAATAATTCACCACTAAACTGTAACTGTAAATGGCAGCATTTCTAAAAACAATGGAACAAGGGCTGTTCTGCAGTCCCTACTCACTTCCCTCAGTGGAGATTTCACCCAAGTAAGGACTGTAGAATTACTTTCCAAAAGTTAGCACCTTATCATATTGCAGCAAGCATGATAAGATAAATGCTAGCATTTTAGCTAGTTTTGTTGAATTCTGGTCTTAGAGAATACTTAGATTCCAGAAGTAGGGAATAGGCAGCAAGCAGGTGTTTCAGCCAGGGCAGTTTTCAGCGAGCTTAAAGAAGGATGTTCTGTGAAGAAGCATCAGGCCAGCTCTCCATCCTACAGGGTCCCACAGTCATCCAAAGACTAATTATTTAGCTCGTTCAAGAAATATGGCAAGCATTTGATGTAAAACCTACGGTACAGAGGATTGTATCCAAAAGATTGGCACGTGCAGGGTCAGCAGTTGCAGCCCTATGTAATTGCTGGCTGTGTAGCCATGGCTTCAAAATGCATTCCTATCAACTGGACCATTTGGCACTTACTAAAGAAATCATCTTTCAAACCTGTTTTTTGTTTAATAGGGTTCTATGCAAAGGTACACTTGTCTTTATACTGCTTGTTTTATCCAAGACTTCATTTGTTACCAACTGCTTTATGATTGTATGTTGAGACATTATTAAAGAGAGGCACAGTGGTTTGGTATTACCTTTTCAGCTTTGTGTTCTTTTCAAGATTACTTTTGAACTGATTATGGTGATTGTCTTCATTGGAAAACAAAGTGCAGTTTAGCAGGAATAGTCATTTAAGGGAGTCAGACCATTCAAACATCAGTATTTACAACAAGTATTAGCTGTACACAGAATGTACATGCTTTCATGTTTTGCATAAGCTTTTACAGTACCCTCAGACCTCTGGGGAGAAATATATGTCTTCCATATAGGAAGTTAGATGAATCTTGTTTTATGGTTTGTTTTCTACCATGTGCTGATGTTTTACATGCAAATCATACATCTGTATGTAAAAAAAATTCCTTGCACTCTCATGAGAATTGACCCAGCCTTCCTGAAGCTGCAATTTATCATTGCTGTCTTTAACTGTATTCAAAGTTACAATAAAATAAAATTCTTCAGCTCTAGAGGAAGTAGAAATACCAGACCGGATTCTTGGCATGTGTAAACTGAGACATTTCCATGCCAGTTCTCAACACTTGAGATTCTGCCCGATCCATTCGGAAATGATTCTGTGTTAAATTCAGCATGCAGACTGATGGAATGACTTATTTGGCAACACCATTGCAGTTTAGTTTCTTATGCTCCATTAACTTTTTGAAAGCCATTTGTGGTGCTCTTGAAAAGCACAAAGAGCATCCAATGGCCACTAATTCCTAAGTGGAATAATTAAGTCCCTTAACAGAACTTTCTGATAGTCTGGAATTTCCTTATGGGGAAAGGTGGGGGGGTGGGGGAACAGGAAAAATTCCTGAGAACTATTTGTTTCTGTTAGTAAGGAACAAAAAGGACGCTTCCTGAACTTCTGCCATTGGCCTAGATTAACCTATCCTACTGAATGCTCCTGGGCAAAGTCGTTTTGTAGTTAATATATATCAGTTTATTATTAACACATTTAATGTGAATGCCAGGATTTGAAGGAACTACAGTGCAATCAGTGCCCCATTTCTACACTGTGGCCTAAGAGGCCTGGCCTGCAAATGAGAGGCCAGGAGTGCACGTGCACTTCTGCATTTGCAGACACTCCCTCTGTGTCTGTAGTCAGCAGCCCAGCCTCAGGAGGAAGTTGAACTACATGTGCCAGCAAATCTTGGAGGAAGGAGAAAAAAATGTCTTAAACTGGGCTGTATGACTAGGTCAATTCCTTCAGGTTACTACAAACATGGAAGGTGCCAGAGCTTCAGGATAAACTTTTCGTATCAGCTGCAAGGGAATGCTTTTTCCATTGCAAGAGGGTGCTTTGGACCACATTTAGCTTTGAGGCATTTTTCACTTGCATGTCTTTACAATATATATTAAAGGCCCCAAATTAAGAAAAGATCATTAAAATACACAGAGAAGGTTTGGGTTTGTTCCTGGGAACAAACAGTTACTTGCTGAACTTGAAAAATGCTTTGCTCTACCAGTACAGAAGCAGGACTTTGACACTGACAGTGGACAGAGCTGGAGGTGACTTACTGTGGCATTCAGCCCAGTCCTCTGCCAGCACCTTCCTGAACACTTTGCCTCCATCAGGGGCAGGTTTAAGTTTCCAGCATATTTCCAAGGGACAGCACACTTTCAAACACGTACATACCAGACCTTTTCTTCTTTTTTTTTGAAAACGGTCATCCTGTAGAACAGAATAATATTTAATTTCATTTCATGTGCTGGTTTTTCACTCGCTTGTAGTTCTGTGCAGTTCTGATCTGTTAAGTGTCATCATGGTAAAAATTCTGAAAGGTAATATGTCAATACAGAATAAGCAATTTGTTTAAAACCAGAAAGCAGCAGTTGTTGTTCTAGTATTTTCTATAGACAGATGCATTCCATTACTGTATTACAAAGCACAGCTTTGCTTTTCCAGCATTTACTATGAAAACTGGGGCTTGAGTGAAATTTGCCAGGTTTGGTTGGGTTTTTTTTCAAATCAAAGAGAAAAATAAAATGAAACCTAAAATAATGATGTGCTGTACTCTTTAGTGCTAGTGACAGTTTCTGCACATTTTACCTCCTGCCTGGGGAATTATGTAAATGAGAAATCTTGTTTTAATTATTTTCTTCCAGTATATTCTTATGTTAAATCAGTTCAACACAGATGAAAACTTCCTAAGTTCATCTTACGGTGCAATTGTTCTTCAGAAGCCTTTACTGTACTTTCAGAATATTTCCATAAAGTTACATCAATAACAACCTGTTCTCATTTCCATCAGGCCTCCACCTTTCTATGTAGGTAGGGAATCTTCCCAAGCCCCTCCAGCACAAGCTGCTGTGGGCGGTGCAGGGTCCCTCGTTCACGGGAGGACGTGTTCCAAAGAAAGGACCAAAATAATCATTTGAAAACAAAACTCAGAGAATTGAGCTTACAGAGAGGGTTTGTTTGGATTTCTTTCCTTTTCCTTTCACTTGTGTGCACGTGTGTGTATATATTTTGTAAGGTGGAGCTTCAAAAGGAAAACATGGTTAGAGGAGCTCTTTAAGACCAGAAATTCCAGAGTAGTAAAGTAAACCAAAGCTCTAAAGGAGACAAAAGCTGCTTTCTTGTATTTCAAGAAAAGTTTAAAAGTTTGTGATTCATCCTGTAACTAATGCCGTAACTAGAGTATATAATTTGACTTAAATTAAGTTTTCATTTGAGAAATATTTTCATTTTCTTTAAAAGAATATAGTTTTCTTCCAAGAACTTGGACCAACGTTGATTTTTATTTTGTAGGAAATACATGAATTCCCAGTTTGTATATCATGTAACTAGTTTACATGCTGAAAATATACATTAGTTAACTATTTTTGTATATATATATATCCTTGTAAAACCTTTCAATGTGCTTCTGTCTTTTAGTCTTTAGAATTACTTGTGGTTTTGTGTTTCAGTGTTTGATTCCCTTGATTGTTGAAGAAAAAAAATGGGAAATGTAGATTTATTTATCTAAAGAAGAAGCTACTTGCTATCATCTTAAGTTATTTAATATTAAAGTCAGAAGTTTCATTTAACCTTAGATGCTATAATCTGCTTTTTTCAATAAAGACATTTTGTAGTTATCTTTGGTTTTGTAGTTTGTTGCACATAAGTATTTTATTTTTTTTAAAACTAGGTGGGCACTAAAACAATTTTCAGGAACTCTTGTATTGCCTACAGAAATGCCTAACTGATATTAATTGATTGCAGCTGCGTTCATGAAAGATTTTGGTCCTCTAGTGCAAGTGTTACTAATTAAGGTCTAAAATATGCCCACAGCTAACGTTCTGCAGCTGCACCTAGAAAAGAATTTAGTCACTCTGGCACTTTTTAATTAAGCTTTAACCAGTCTGGCTAGTTCATATGTCGGACAGTCAGTATTGAGGAACACTTCCTTTTCAAAACTCCCATTATTTTTTGGAGTGTTCCCCAAGAGAAGTATTTGCCTGGGCAATGAACTTAGACAGCTTGAAGCACTTGGACCTTGCTTTAGGGAATTTTCTCTATATTCTTGCTAAGTCACAGTAATCCAGAAACTGTGGCCAGAGTTCTGATAGGATCAAAGAGGTGCATGGTTATCTATTTTGCCTTTCTGAAGCTTTTTGCCACTTTCCTGTCTCCATTTTCATGGCACAGATAGGAGCTTGGTCACATTTACTTTCATCACCCCATGGTCCTGCAAGAGCAGCTGTGTCTGTTGGGCAGAACGTGCACCAGTGTCTAGTCTCCAGCTGGCGTAGGGAGAGAGGACAACAGCCAGTTTCTCCCTTGTTTCCTCACATTCAGTGGCCTTCCTTTCCATTAGGCTGGTCGGTCTGCTCTCCTGGTGAATGTTCTTCCCTCCAGTGGCTGGCAGACATCAAACACTCACAAGCTGCTATTTGGGTGTGCAGCCACCCTCCCATCAGAGGGGCCTCTGCAGCTCTGCCACCCTGGCTTGGCAAAGCCCAAATGACTTCACAGCTGGAAAAGACACTTCCTGGAGGTTTTCCCACAATGTCTATTTTGGCAAAATTTTCTTCTGCACAGTCAGAATGGAAAGAGTTACAAATGCCACAATTGTTTTAGGGACATAGTCTGCACTTTGGTGCTTTGAAACAGATGTACCATACTCCTGTAGGGCCTCCACATACATGCTGTTTTCTCACTCATTATTTTTAAAAATTCATTTAAAATGAGCAATTCGTGCCCTCCTTGAAGAAAAAAAAAAAAAGGCACAAAGACTGGCCAACTCAAAGCATTTTAACAGGGCCTTAATACATGGGTGACACAAATGTACTTAATAAAAATCTAGGACATCTTAATGCAGCAAGAATTTACACCAACTCATAATCAGCCTGACTGAAAAGAACAGAGTACTTAAAAATCTTAACTGTTGCATGTGGGCCTCTGTGCAGAAAGCACATACTGGAAAAATGAACATTCATTCATGGCAGGGTGGGTGTGAGTCAGGCCCCGGCTCCCAGGGGAGCACCACAAAGGCTGCACTGTGCTGGGGTCCCTGGCACTGTGCTGGGTCCCTGGCATGGCAGCCAGGCCACAGCCGATGTGTTCTAACATTGTTGAATCCCATGGCTGCTAAACCTGGCATGCAGATGATTTGGGAGGGCTTTGCCAGCCCTGCCCTTCCACCTTACTAGTCATCCCCAGTGCTGCACCCCTCACCTTGCAGCTACTGCACAGAACCATGGTTCTGCCACGTCATCCCAGGACTGAGCCAGAGACATTTGGCTAGTTATGGAAACTATTAGGAATATGTGAACTAGGCTGGTGAGACTGTCTAAAAGAGCTCAAACTCTTTTATTCAGCTTTTAGTCCCCACAGTTCATAGAATAAATGAGGCTGGACAAAATTTCATTTGATCCAACACCTCACCATCAAAACACACACACACAAAGCAAAATATGTGTGTGTACATAAATCAGAATTGTTTAGGTTGGCAAAGAGCTCTAAGATCATTTGAGTCCAGCTATTAACCCAACATAGCCAAGGCCACCATTAACCCATGTCCCCGAATGCCACATCCACACATCTTTTATATCCACCCAGGGATAGTTATGCCAATGCTTGACAACCTGTTCTGTGAAGACATTTTCCCTAATATTCTACCTAAACCTTGCTTGGCACAACTTGAGGCCATTTCCTCTTGTCCTGTCCCTGTTCCCTGGGAGCAGAGCCCGACCCCCTTGGCTGCCCCCTCCTGTCAGGGAGTTGTGCAGAGCCACAGGGTCCCCCCTGAGCCTCCTTTTCTCCAGGCTGAGCCCCTTTCCCAGCTCCCTCAGCCGCTCCTGGGGCTCCAGCCCCTTCCCAGCTCCGTTCCCTGCCCTGAACACGCTCCAGCCCCTCCATGTCTTTCCTGTAGTGAGGGGCCCACAACTGGACAGAGCACTCAGGGTGTGCCCTCACCAGTGCCGAGTACAGGGTGACAGTCACTTCCCTGGTCCTGATGCCCACCTGGGCGCTCCTGGGCTCATGTTCAGCCACTGTCACCAGCACCCCCAGGCCTTTCCCTGTACAGATTTCCAGCCCCTGTGCCCCGGCCTGTTGCACTGCAGGGGGTGGTTGTGACCCAAGGACAGGACCCAGCATTTTACCTTGTTGACCCTCACACCGATGGCCTCAGCCCCTCCATCCAACCTGTCCTGATCCCTCAGCAGAGCCTTCTGCTCTCCAGTAGATCAACACTCCCACCCAACTTGATGTCATCACTGAATTTAGCTGAATTTGCTAAAACGATGATCCCAGTTGGTGCAACAGGCCTCATGCTTGGGACAACTTGCAGATAAGGATATCTGAAGGAGGACCTACTAAGCAAGGCCGGGAAATAGTGAGCAAGAGCTACTGACATGGAGTAGGAGACATCAGTCTTCACTGGGTGTCTAAGTGGGACATGAAAATGTCACCCTCTAAACAGAGGGCATTGGTTTCTGGAATAAATTGCAGGTCACTCCTTGGTCACCACCACTGAGCTCATCAGCAGCTGATTTATGTACTTTAAAAGCTATTGAGTTCACCATAACTTCTGATAAAACTCCAGAAGACAAAAAATATTTTCTTCCTGTTCAAAATTCATTTGAGATCCTATCCTAGTGCTCGATACAATTCCCACCATCTCTTAACACTTTGAGACAACAAACCGAAGTTCCCATGTTGTTTAAGAACACATATTAAAAACTAGCTCATGTCTGCAGTACATGCACTGTCCCTGTGCTGTCATTCTGTCCCATCTGAAGACAATACACAACATTTGGGAGCATAAATCACTGTGCTCACACAAAGAGCATAGGAGAAGTACAGACTGAAAACTGTATAAAAAGTAAGAAATCATGAGGAGATCTAGTTTGCCAGAAGTGATAATATATCTGTTCAGCAACACATTTAAGAACAAATTCTTAAAGGTTTGCATCACAGCTGAAAAAAGAAATCCTCAAACCCCCTCATTTGTATGTACATGTCTGGGAAGTCATCGCCTCAAAGAACAAAGTCTGCTTTGGTTAGTCACAGTAATTCAAGTGGTTAAGTGGACTATCCAAGAAAAACACTTCGTTAAAAATTTGGCACATTTAAACTATTGCAGGAATGTCAAAGCCAACTGATCAGTTAATTACTGGCTGCTCTGGCAAGGCAAATGAAAGCCAGAGACACCCTCAGCGCTTCCAGCACAGGAAGGGAACAGTGACACACACGGTTCCCAAACGGTGTCAGTGGGCCTGGCACTGCTGACCCTGGCACTGTGCTGGGTCATGCTCTAAGGGCATTGGTACAGGAGAGAAAATCACTCTGTCAGGCAGTGTCTGTTACCATCTCAGCCCTGCAGCTGAAAGCTTTGTGAGTCAAATGCAACAAGGGAAATAAAGCAGTGGTAAATTCTGCTCTGTGAGGGTCAGGTATTGTGGGGCTCTGGTCTCACCTCCGTGTCTTGACCTGAAGTTTTCAAAGCTCACACACTGTGGATGGATACACAATGGGGTAGGGCAGAAAATTAAAATGGCCTGTGTGGCAGGGTGCAGTGCCAAGGAGAGAATAACAAGACTTACCTGCAATACCTGCAAGCCATGTTTAACTGCAGTTACCTGTATCAGTGAACATGGCTCCCAAAAATTTTTTCCACAGAGCTTCTTTGATGAGGCGAAAAAAGGGACCAGTGTCCTGCATCAGGCATTGCTGCCTGTCTTCCAAAAGGATGGTGATGACACTCCTCCACACATGGCTGTGCCTGTGCTCACCTGGGAGTTTGTCCTTTTTCTCACTTCTTCCTATTTCAGAAAAAGAATAGAAAAGAAAGAAAGCATCACAGCTTTCTGCACCACTTACTTTCCATTCCTTATCGGGGCATTTCCCAGCAAGGGAGAAGAGGAAGCCGGCTGGGCACAAGGGTGGGGCTCTCAGCACAGTGTCACTGTCACACATGAATCCTTTTGTAAAAATGGCAAGTCTTGGTCCAACAAACATGGTCACTTCAGACACATTCTGCTGCTTCTAGTGACATCTTATCATTTGCTACCTACATTACCTACCCATAAAAGCTATGGCTGCAGTTTATTTGGCTCATTGTTCTTTTATCACCCCAATATACTGCAGTTAATGGTAAAAGTGACAGACATGCAACTGTATTTACATTTGCCTTTACTTTGCTATAAATGTTATTTCATTCTCTATTTAAGATAAAATATTTGTAACCATTTTTTAAAAATTACTTACTCCTTGCAATCAGCTGCTAGCTGCTCTCCTACCCACAGCATATTTTCAAATCTTTAGATCAAAACTTATTTTTTAAAGCCAGAATTTTTAAAATTGATAAATGTACTGCCAGTTAATATATAACTGGCCAATCATTTTTCAGAAGCCCCATCAGAATGGGGAAAAATTAACAAAAATGTCTGTATAGAAGAGTCCATGAATGCCTCTGAAATGGCGGAGAAATCCTTAAAGAATGTGCCATTCAGACAGAATCAGAAAAGAAGGAAGGTGCAGCAAGACAAAGCTCTCTTTTAATGTTTCTTGGATAAGGCCTTGAGCAACCTGATGTAGTGGGAGGTGTCCCTGTGCATGGCAGGGGGTTTGGGACTTGATGATCTTTAAGGTCTATTCCAACCCCTAACATTCTCTGATTATTTTATTCTGCAACATACAGAAGAAAATCTGCTAAACCAATGGCTCTGGCAGCCACCAGACAATGCTTTGATAAAGCATGATGGATTTCAGGGTATAATTTAACTTTTTTTTTTTTTTTGCATTAATCGCAGTATCTTCAAAGGTGAAATATGTTCCTTTGCTGATGAGCCAAAAGATAGTGTGAAGTTAGGCACCTACTGCACTGCAGTCAGTAATTGCCATATCACCTTTCCCAAAGGTTTTATGGCTTTATTGGCACCCAGGTCCAAGGATCTCCTCCAGCAGGAATTTGCTTGGAGGCTTAGCAGGCACAGTCAGGAAGGACAAAGGAGGAGGTACCAAAGGCTGTTGTTTTCCTTGAGCTGGATGCAGCCTGGTGGCTGAACGTGCAGCACCAAAGAGAGCAGCACTCTTTGTGGAGAGGTTGCTGCAGAGGCTCAGCAGTGCTCCCGTGTGAAACAGGAGAGACGAGCTGAGCCCGGCTGTGTGTAACGTGCCAGCTGCCCCGGTTTGTGAAGAGCAGCAAAGCTCTCTTGCTGTGGTGTATGAGCAGTCTTTGCGTGCTTTGTCCAAAATCTCGGCAGTTTACTATCGCTGCATGTTGTCCTTTGTATCTGCTCATGAAGAGGGCAAAGGTTTTGTTTGTCCTTGCAGCACCTCCCACCTTGAAAAAGCCCCAATCCCATATACATGAACTTGCTGTAAATACTGTACTCAATATATACCACTAAAAAATCCACATGTAGAGGTGTAAGTGGGCTGAAGGGCTGTTGTGTGCAAAGTTCTCCTTTTAGAGTGAAGCAGGTCACATCAGATTCACTGACAGTGTTACAGAGTATTTTACATGTTTCCCAATATTACGCGTTAGAGGCAGATGATAACTCCACTTACATGTACATAAGCACGTTTCCTCTCACTATGTGACAGTAGTTACTCCTCACTGCCTCTCCAGCTGAAGTGTACCAAATATCCTGTTTTACTGGGAGGAAATTCTCCCTGAGTTGCAGATCCACATCCAAGGACAGGCAGCAGAGGCAATGCTCGCTGTGCCCATGGCAGGGCAGAGCCTGGGGCAAGGGGATGGCCAAAGATGGGGACCAGACTGCGGTGCTGCTTTGGGGGTTGTGTCTGGATGCTGCCCCACAGCCTCCCCCAACAAAGTGCAGGCCTGCGAGCTCAGCAAGATGAACCCTCCAGGAGTTTGCTGTGAGTCTCAGATGGAAGAAAAAAGCTGCAGCATGTAGAGCTAAAGTAAAGGTGGACAAAAGGTGGGAGAGCCAGAGGTGATCCAGCCAGGGGCTGGTTTGAAGATCAGTTGGTTATTGGTCAGCTTCCCGCATGGTGCCAACTGCACCAACCTTGAAGGACACGGGAATGTCACCAGAGGAACTTTTTCAGCAGAAATACCAAAGTTATTTCAAAGCAGATACCCTTGAGGAGCATCCTGTCCTCCCCAGTGCTTCCTGCTGTGCCCAGCAGAGCCAGCTACCAAGAGAGCACCTAGAAAGGCAAGAACAGCACCTCCAGTTCCTCTCCTCCTCTGCCAAAGTGGCTGTTGGAAGCTGAGGGCCAGCACAAGAACTCATCAAACCCCCCATGCTGTGTCAGGAACCCCCAGAGGCCTGACAACTCTGCTGTGTTCCTGCCTGGAGGAGATCAGGAATGGTTATCCGAGACACCGTGGAGGAGAGCCTCCTGCCGTGCCTGCTGCTGTGAACTGCAGTGAACTCCACTAAGTCCCACCTCAGCAAGGCCAGGTTTAACTGTGCAGCTAACTTCAATTTTTTTTCATTTTTTAATAATAGAAGCTTCTGGAAGTCACTAAAAATAAGTTTGTTTGGGTTTTTATGCCTGATTCAAACAGATTTGTGTCGTCTTTCAAGATGGCCCTTCCCCCTTGCACCTACTTGACAACAGATTTGTCAGTCATTAAGAATGCTCTGTATGCACAGAAATATCTCGGGTTATTTTTCCCATAATCAAAACAAAACAAATCTCTGAGCAGCCCTGGCAGGCCACTTCCGGACAGCACTACTGCCCCCCCAGAGACCCATCAGGCTCAGCTGCTGCCTTCAGAGGGCAAACAAGAGAGTTTGCTTCCAATATAAAATTAGACACTGAAACAAACCGACTTTTTCCCTCCTCTAAAAAAACCCAAGCTCTACTTCGCCATTAAGGACATTGCAAGACAGTAATTTAGATGTATATGAGTGCTTGGGCTGGATAAGGCAGCACAGAGGTTCTCTCCTCGCTTTGCTCCGCTCTCAGTGCTGGCTGGTGTTCCCTGGCCAGAGCTGGGAGCTCCCAGCACCCTGTGAGCAGTGGTGACCCAGCTCAGCCCAGCTCTCAGCTTCCAGGGTGCCCTCTCCCACTGCCTGCTTGTGCTCACAGGCTAGCTTGCTTGCTAAAAGGCCCTTCCTGATTATAGAGGATTGGCGTTTAGAAGGAACTGCAAAGTTATTTACCTCATTATCCTCCTTTAAATCCCTCCCTAATACCTTCATCTGCTGTTATAGTTAAATGAATTTTGCCAATTAGAGATGGTAACATGCTGTGGCTATGACCTGTATCTATCTATCCCGCTCAAATTTGGACAGTAAGTTTCTGAGGGAAAAAAACTGTTTTTAATTACAAGGAAGACAGTCTTGCAATGCTACAAGTTTACACGTAAACACCAGCAAATCTTTCAGTATTGCCAAAATTTTGGCCTAATGTAATAGCAGTTCTGCTGTAGGAAGAATTTTTATATCTAGCACTGAAAGCTGGCCTTATTAAAAATATAAAAAATAAAACGAAAAAAAAAAATCTCTCACAGCCATTCTTAGCAGTACCATTCCTGCAGTGGGTTTACATTGAAGGTATAAATTAAAGAGATTCCATAAGCAGTTTGCAATAATTTATTCAATTAGTCTTTTGCTTTCCCTGTCTATTTACGTAACATTGGTGAGAAAACTGCTGGCTGCTATCTAGAATTGTTGACGAAAGCTTCTGGAATGCTTTGCATTCTTGTGATGGGGACCTTAGCAGAGACCACTGTCGGCACTCTGAGTCTTGGGTCTGCGAGGTCAGATGAGTCACTGCAGCGTCTCCTTTTCACGTCTGATCAACTGTGCAAAATCCTGGGGACAAATACTCCTGCACATTACTCTTATGTCCTGGGGATCTTCATTCAAAACCATTCAGAGAAAACAAGCATGAAACAAGGCTGCAAAGTGACATCATTTAAGAATTTCAGCAGAGTTACAAAAAACATCTGGGGGCCTAAACCAACCTTTTGCTACCCACATATAGTACCCAGCACAATGGAGACCTAATGTATTATTGTGGCCTTAGACTTAGTGGCTTAATAAACAATTTCAGCAGACCTGCTAATTCAGTAGGTGTCTCACCTTATGCTTTTACAGCAGCTTTGTACATCCCAACACCTTTAATCCTCATCTAGGCCTCTTCCCTTAAAAATATGTATCATCACACTGGATGTGCCACCAAGGAAATGCACAATAAATGTTCTGTGTCATCACATTTTTTGGGGTGGAGTTGCAATATTTCACCCCAGAGAGCTCTGGAAAAGAAGAAAATGACAGTAGCTTCAATCACTACAAAATATTCAGCAGGTGAAACTCAAACACATAAAGGATTCCAGTTGTGAAAGGTTTTTCACTGCTGTTCACTGCGAAGAAATAACCAGAGGCACCAATGAGCATCGTCAAACCCCTGCTGCATCAGCCTTTATGCATGTAGGATTCCACAAACCACTACACTGGGATTTTATATTCATGTTTAAGCCAAAACCTAGTTCTTGTTCTTTGCTAATGAGAGGGGAGGGGCATGGGCAGGGAAATGTACAGAGACTAGAGCATGGCAGAGAAAAGAGCAAGGAGAGAAAACAGTGCTGCAAGGAAAACAACTGCCTGCCTTTCATTTGGAGACAAATTGTTTCTCCGGGCTGGGCTTCATGAAAAACAGCAGCCGAGCATGGCTCCTGGGGGAATGTGTTGGCCTTGGCAAAGCTACTCAGCCTGGGGGCACAGGTCTTGGGACAGCTTCATCCTCCCAAAGCATAGTCCATGAGTAAAGCTTGGTGCAGCTCCCCACCTCTCATCACAAGGACACCTGAGGATCACAAGAAGTCAGGGACAGACCCACTGCCCTGCGTCTCCTGGCAGAGTGGACACCCCCCTCCTGACTGTCCTCATGTCCCATGGGGAGCACCGTGTGGCCTCCAAATAGCAGGAGCATTTGGAGAGATCTGGACCAGATATTACATGTGCAGACTCTCCCGTTAATGTTCATATACAGGCCTCTAAGCAAAAAGCAGCAACACCACACAACTGCAGCAATCACAGCCTAGTCACCAGCGTCACTTTGTGGTGGGCTGCATGCCTACCTCAGCTCCACACAGATAAAAGTGTCTGCAGCCAGTGACAAGCTTATACAATCAAAATGCCTTCATTTCTTGATTTCTTAACTTTAAAAAAGACGATACTGAAGAAGAGGTGTGAAAACAGAAGCCTTTCCATTTGAGGATAGCCTACTTCCCAACTTTTAAAATACTTGCGTACAAGACACTGCAGAATGCCATACAGACACCTAGTGCTGGAAAAAAATCACTTTCCCACATCTGGGACTGTCCTCTGCAGTCCCACAAGTGCAGTTGAGACCAAGTGTCCAGCAAGGAGGAAAAAAAGCCAAGTCTCTGCAAAAGTCATGATTGCACTTCTGGTTATGGGCAGCAGCAAGTCTGAGAACGAAACGGCCGATGAACTGCACACAGGAAACACACTTTTATTCCAATAAAGGCAAGGAAAGACATCCCACAAATGACGTGACTGTGGCTTCTGCAGTGGTTGTTATCTGTGGCACATCTCCTCAGTACTCTGGGTTAGGCTGAGTAGCAAGCAGATCTGCTTATTTTCAAGGGTACCCAAGCTGCCTACCCTACTGCTGGCCATCCCAGCTCTGTCTCACCAAACATATTGATCTCTTCTCTTCCTAACAGGGAACTACCAGGATTTGCTTCAGTCAAACCCATCTAATTTCACAGCAATTCCTTGCCATGATAGGGCCGAGACCTCCTGTCCTCGTATCTAATCATGGCTATAAAATGAAAGCACAGCATGCTCCTTCCAAGTCACTTGCTCCTATGTTCACCTCCTCCCGTGGAGTGGCACAGGCAGTCGTGCAGCTGTGCAGTGGAGCAGATCAGGGAACCAATCTGGGTTAAAACTCTTCCAGCAAAGAAAAAAAGAAAGACAGGAAAAAAGTTTGCATTCAGACAGATCCATTACCTGGGTCCTGTTCACTGCATGGGGGAACAGATGCTCGTGCCAGCAGGAGACTGGGGCAGCACTGGCACCTGATGTATTCGGCAAACTACAGCCCCAGTCATCATCTCTGCCCCCACCACAGCCAAAAACAGCCAGCAGAAGTCTGGAATATGCCCTGCGATGCCTCCACTAGGGCATAACCCTGATTAAAATCAAGTTAGTTACTTAAACCTTTCTTTGAAGCCTGTGTTTTTCCATAGCTTGTAGACTAGTTCCCTGGAAGATGGTAGAGCTAACTCCCCTCAGGATGCATGCCATTTGAATGCCAGTTTGGAATATCCAACTTTATTGGCATTCTTTCCCCTTAGAATTTGAAAATATTCTGCCATGCCGCTAGCTAACCAGATCTTAAGAGGGATATGATTTCTTGTTCTCTTGCTTGTAAGGGAAACTTGAAACAAATTAAAATTATACTGGCCTTGTACTAAAGGTCACCGTTGTGGGGAGAGATGACTTGTTTGGAATTCAGTCAGGAAGTTTAACACAAATAATCCAGCCTGAAGTTCTGTGAGAACAAGTCTCAGCCAACCAAAAAAAAAAAAAAGAGTGCTGATAGAACTAATTTAAGTACTAAATCTCTGTTTCCAAGCATTTTTTCCACTGATAAGCCCAGAGGCTTTTAAAGCTGCCATGTGAAAAATTATTTAGCTAGGTGTGGAAGAGATATATATTGCTACCTTCCTAGATGAACCCAGGCTTTTATCAGGAGATTTGTGCAGGAATGAGCAGGAACAAGCAGGAGAAGGAACAAAATGTATTGTTACGCATTACTGTGAAGATGGATTGCACTGTACAGGTTGTCACCAATACTTTTAGTAAAGCTTAAGGCTGCTTCGAACTATTTTAGCGAAATGTTCATACCATGAAAAAGGGAGAAGAGCTAATAAAACCCAACAGTTATTTGCAAATAACTACTTCTTTGTTAGTAAAGAAATGCCTTCTGTATCTGTAAAGCCGCATTAGCCTCTATGAGGCTACATCATGAATTACATTTGGAACTGTTCAGGACTTACCTTAAAATCTTTCTGCGCTTTCTCTCTTCTATTCCCACTAGAAACAGGTGTTTAAAAACAGGTATTAGAATTAATAAAAAATAATAGATGCTCTGCCTTCAAGTCACTGCCAGCCTTGAAATGATGCCTTCAAAAAGAATTAGAAAGCATTTATGTTTTAGAGAATACATTTGTGTTTGTGTGTATGTAAATACCTATGTCCATGTGTTTTTTTAATAAAGTCCATAGGGACGCCATGGGTAGGAGATCCCTCCCAAAACTATGGAAAAGAGAAGAACACGAGCAGTTGATTCCTCACAGATCTACACCTCTCTGGTAGGTCTGACTGAAGCCAAAGGGCCTATAAAGCATATACATCCAAAAATCTAAATCCAGACTCCACCAGTCTGGTTTTGTTTTTCTGGCTGACCAAAAGCTCAAGAAATGAGCTTTTTGATCCCCTCTGCAATTTCAGAGCATTCAGTTCCACCAGTAAGTGGCTGCTCACATCGAACTGGTTGTACCTGGGACTGGAGAAACATTAAAACCAAGTGAGCTGCAGTCTTCCTGTGATAGTCACATCACCCAGTAAGTGTCAAGAGTGCCGCAGTCAGGGGTGAAACTGTCCCGCAGATAGGAGCAAAGCAAGAAGTCTGTGTTGTTCTTAAAAGAACTTCCATTCATTTCCAGAGCTGCTGAGCTGGAACAATAATCAATTCACTTTGAAAATACACTAGGAAGCTTTAAATTAATTTTCAATGCCTGAATCTAACAGGACAACAGACAATCTATCAAATCCTAATAATAAAAAAAATTTCCATGTTTTATAGACAAACGGATAATTTTGCAATTAAGAGTTACTATGACCCACATTTGACCAGCAAATACGCACTTCATGAACATGAATTAGCACAATTCGCACTCCAGACTCTCCAAAGATGTCTCTGCTGTGTTACCTGCACGCCCAGTTCCACCCCTTGAGATGCCGCACGATCGTGACTCGCTGCTGCCCTCTTTATTCCAGTAGCAGCTCCAATACAGGATAAATACAGGAGCGCCAGGAATCTTTCTCCCATTCGGTGACTCAATCTCCACTACTTGACTATTTGTTCTCTCTTCTCAGCAAGAATAATTCGGAGAAAGTTACACTTCACTTAGAAAAAAACCCCCATCCCTATAGTCCAGGTTGGGGAAAACACAACAGAAAGCAGAACTGACTCATTGAGTGCTCCCTCACAAGCAACACGATGTTTTGCCACCCAAGGTGTTGTAATCAGACCATAACACGAGGCTTTTCCCTTTCAGCTCTAATGAAGCATCAGCAAATGGATAACATATCTACAGCCTGTCCCTTTCCTCTGTCTCTGGGAGGCAGGTGCAGCCTCAAGAAAGGTTCACAAAATGGATTCAGATGTGACAGATTTGTAAATTCTCAGGCAGCTATCCGGAAAAGCTTACTGCTGCCAAAAATGTGCTCTTTGGAACATCACTGAATGTCTTCTGTGTTTACAGTAATGGTTTCACTTCATTCAGTTCCTCAAGAGAAAGGATCAGAAGGACATCAAAGAAAAATTCAATCTTAGGGTGTTTAAATGAAAGTGTCAGCACCAGTGCTCTTGCTCCAGCTGGTTAGCAGGCAGAGACACCTGCAAGTGCTCTCCCAGAACAACCGTAGTGTTCTCTAATGTATGTGGAATACTTATTTCAATAGGAACCCATTCTCAAATCCTCCCAAATCTCAATTTCCTAGATACCATTGTATGATAAAGTATAACCACAACAAATCCAGCTCTGCCTTGAATGGGAGAGATGTTTTAAAAAATGGCTTTTAGAAGGTTAGTTTTCCTGTACCATATAAAAATATTAATTTAATCCATGGTCACTTCATTTTTTGTTGACTTGGTGGAGACTTTTTTTTCAGCTTGTCTTGTTTCTCAAACCAGCAAGAATGAAAAAATTCCCTGAAGTGTCATTTTTGATGCTGAACATTAAAGGCAAATGTTCCTTTTGGCCAAACCCACAAAAGTTCCTTCAACTCTGCTCTTCCCTTGTAATTAAGAGTCAGTCTATTAGTTTCTCTGTTTCATGATTAAGTCTACAATGTACTGAAAAATAAGAAACAGCAACGATAACCCAAAGAGTAAAATTCATCTCAAATCTTCATTTATATATGTCATTCCAGTAAAGCCCTTTGGCATGACTGTAGCACAGCAGCAACCCCCCTTTTATGCCTTGTTTTTCCAACAAACCTGTTAAAATTCAGGCAAATTTACTAATGAGAAAGCCTGTATGTTTTCTTGCCCTTTGCTTGTGGATATCTGTGAAACAGAGAATTAAGTTATCAAAGATGTCTTAAATTGCACCTTATCGCTGAAAGATAGTGACAATCAACTCAAGACAGCAGAATATTTTGGGTTTCCCCCAAAACCCTCTTTCTCTAAAAAGGGATATCAAGTAGAGTCCCAAAGTATCAGCTTAACTAAGCCTATGAATCATGCCATAAGCAAGCAGAACAATCACCATTGCCAAGCACCAAGTTCTGGCAGTCATCTCCCGAGCAGCAGAGAGCTCGCGGGGGTGATGGTGTTCAGTGGACCGTCAGAAGGTTTGGAGTTTGCCATTTATAACTCGCTACATCTAAAACAGTCCTACAGAAGAGCACCATGATGTGAAACAAGCAGAGTCCTGAATTAATGCCTTATTAAGGATTCCCTTTGTATTTGTTAAACTCTCCTTATCCACCAGAAGAAGGTGAGGCTCCCCGCAGGACCGGCAGCAAGCAGCTCTGTGCAGCACCATCCCTCCGAGTGCTCCTGCCTCCAGTTAAACAGCAGCATGACAGCAGTGACACAGAACAGCTGCTCCAGAACATTTACTTACTTTCACGGGCCTGGGAGAGTCTCCCACCAGCAACTCCCTGCTCAGTGTCACATCTACCTTTCAAGCCACTCAGGGCTTTTAAAATCTCCAGAGCAGCAGTGGCGGCATACAACGGGGAAATAGTAAACGTCCTACTCCCGGATTACTCTTGCAGTTTTTAGGGTATTTTTTGCCATTTTGGAGGACTAAAATAGATCAGAAGGCCTCTTTTCCCATCCCTCCCCCTCCCCCACCAATTACTGACAAAGTCTTTCCATAGTTGTGAATGTTTCATAGGGTTCATGAGGAGTAGTAAATAAATAAATAAATAAATAAATAGAACCTAAGGAACATTCCCCTCTTCCACATTCATTTCTTGCTATAGCCACAAGCTCTGAAATGATACAAGGATGGGAAAAGGAATTCAGATGTATATATAGAGGCTTATATAGCTACAGCTTAAATACCTGAAAGTATAGCCTATGACTATACTGACTGCAGGCCCAAGAAGTCAGTTGCATGTAAAAAGATTTCAGTTGCTAAATCAGATTCCAGGTGAGGTTTTAAGACCTTCAAGAATTTTTGCCCAGATACCTGCCTCCTTTATTTTCCAGGTATTTTGTTTGTTACCACTTTGCCATGCACACTCCAGCTGAACCAAACAGCCTTGCACTAACACAGATACGTTTCTGCAGGAGAAAGGGCCCAAGATGACCTGACACATGTCTGCTGTGAAGGAAGCTTGTTGCACCTCTCCCAGCACACCTGCCTGTCTGCAGGAGGAGCTCAGCCCTGTGAGCGTGCCTGTGGCAGCAACACGCCAGGGGTGCCAAGCCCTGACAGCCAGATCGGCTGGCAGATCTGCTGTGTGCACACCTGGCTTTGCCTGAGTTCCCGGCTGACAACTGTCATTATGGCTCATTTACAGGGACCCACCCCAGTCCCAGTCCTTCTCTTCCCTTCCTTTTGGATCTTTGCATATTGTTCCTCCTGTGGGCAGCCAGGGAGCTGGCCTCACCAGCAAGGTCAGCAATGCTGAACCTTGTTCCCATCCAGAAGAGCTTCTCTGTCCATACACAAACCTTCACTGACCTGAACTATGCATCTGTGTTTTCTTGCTTTGCTTGTGGCACAGCAATATGATAATACTGCCAAAACAGCAAAAGCTTGTATTACCTACTGTGACTTTTTGGAAATGGGACATTTCTGGCAATCCGGCAGAACACTCTGGGAAAAAGTCTCCCACATCTCCTGGTTGTATCTAAGGGTGCAGGCACAGACCATGTGTGCACATCATGGCTTCCTGGGCAGGAATCACTGGTGTGCCCCATCACAAGATAAATCAATTCCCTGTGACGGAGTGGAAAATCCTGGAGACAAAATGGAAAGGTACAATTAGTAATTTCCAAATACACAGATACCCCTCCCATACTGGTTTTTATTTGTTTCTGCATGCTCGACCTTCTGAAGTCCCACTCTAGAAATTGAAACTAGTTCAGATGTTTTTATGAAGTTAAAAAAATGTTGTCATAGAGAGGAGTTTCATAAAGGTCACAAGGATATCTCGTTCATGGATCAAAGCATCCCTTGGCAAGTATTTGACAGTAGGTAAATAATTTCTCAGCAGAAGCCTGACTGCTAATTTCAACTAAATGAATAGATTCTTGCAGGATCTAGTCCTCCTGATTTCCCACTATGAAAACAGAGACTTGATGGAATCCAGGCAGCAATAAAGCTGTTGGTCTGGGACTTACCCAGGTAACACTAAACAGGTACCTCTCACAAGCAAAGCAAAACACAGGTAACGGGGCTGTTATCAGCAGAGAACTGCATCATTTGTAGTTACACTGGCATTCATCATAAGGAGCTGAACAACCGCTTACAACCATGATCACGTAGTTACACTGGGAAAGAGAATGGGTGGACAGTATTTATACACAGGACCAAGAAAGCACTGCAGCTCCACAAATAAACATATCAAGTGGATATTCTGGAAGGAATTAAATAGATGAAATAGCTTCATTCCTAAGAATTGCTATTAAGTTTCATATGAAGAGCAGCAAGAACTCTTTCTCTTAGTTAAAAACCCTCATAATTTTGCAGGACATTTTGCCCAGGCCTGCACACATACTGAAAAGAATTCTCTGCAGTCTTTTTATGGCTACAAGCAAGCCAACACCAAACCTCAGTGCTGAAGAGTCAACAAAATGACAATGATGAGAACTGCATTTTGACACTTGATCCTCCCTCCAATTCTGTGCAGAACAAATTTCCAAAATTTTCCAAAAGGAGTAGGGCTCAAAGCGCAAAGAGACATCTGCTTCCAAGTCTGCTATCATAAAGTTTTGAAGGGAGGCAGCGTGGTTTCCTGTCAGCTGAACAGAGAGCAGCTCCCTCATGCAGCACTGCCCAAGGAGTGGGTACAGAGACAATAATTAACACATCTGCTCCTGCCTTCTCTCACTGTCTGTCTTTGAGCAATTTGCTTAAGCCCCAGTAACCCATCCATGGAGTTGAAAGAGCAATATCTATCTCCCAGTGCTATCACAAGAAATAATTTGTTGCTGTCTGTATGCTGATTGACTCTGTGGTGATGGACACCAGGTAATATTTAGAAACACATCTCTGTAGAGAGGGAGAAAATACAGCTCTGGATGGGCACACATATAATATTTACTACTTATGTAAATCCAACTCTGTCTAACATAGAACTTCTTAATAAATATAACTGAATGAGGGTTTCTGAATGAATCGAACTACAACACAAGGTCTTTGTGGCTTTTCATAACAGAATTCCAACCAAGGTCTATGCTTCCCATGGCAGTATCCCCACCAATGCTTGTGAGACAACTGAGAGGATATTTTGCACTGGACATTTATTCCCTCCTTAAGAACAGTGATGAGGTTAAAAGGGAACCATTCAAGTGGACATAAGGACTGCACTTCAGCAAACAAACTTGGTGTGAAGATTAACCAAGACCATGATTTCCTTCCCCACTAGCAAAGACCCTCACAAAGACCCTGCTGATACTTAAGGAGGAAGGATTTCTGGTATAAATCAATAAAGTTACAATATTGTCAGCAAATGTTAGAAGTGAGACTCACATGAAGTTTCTGTATCTGACAAAGCCTTGATCTGAGCTTCCACAGGGCTGTGGGCCTTAGACACCAGCACATCCCTGCTGCTCTGTTCCCAAATGGTGGGGTTCAGAGTGATGTCTTGCTGAAGTCAAATGACACCACAATAACCTGCAAGCTGGCTCTTCAACACCAGAAAAAAAATAATGTTGCCCCACCTAAAACCTTAATCAAGGCTTAAAACTGTCTGGGTGATGTGTGCATTTACACTAAGTTCCAAGGGAGGTACAATTTAAGAGCATTACAAGTCATTCATCTCAGTGAACCAAAAAAAAAAAAAAAAGAAAAAAAGTGAGAAGAAGGAGAGGAACAAAAGTTAGTAGACCAGATTTCTGCCATGAGTTCTGTAAAANAAGAAAAAAAGTGCCTGGGGGCAAGCACTTCTGAGCTCAGATGCAGCAGGTTTTAGTTATGATTAGTTACTCGTACACTCATTTTATCATTCCACACCACTTTTTAGCTCAGTTAAGGACAGCTGACCACTTCTGGCAGTTGACAAATATCACAAAATTTTCTGCAGTACAACAGTTGGTGCTTTTATTTCACATCTATTTTCCTTACTACTTTTCTTGCCTCAATTCCAGCTCCTTTCATGGCTTCAGTTTCACTCTTTTGGAAACCAGTCTGGTCAGTAATTCTGATGCCACTCATTTCCCAAGAATGACAGCAGAGCAGAACAAAATCTCTTTCTTAACATTTCCAGTGGTGGAGACTGTGAGGAACACAAGGCTTGCAGGAGAGAAATGCACTGGTACAGAGAGGGATGACCAAGGTGACTCCAGCCAGAAGGTCCCAAAGAGCAGCTGAGCACTGTTAACTCCCACAGAAATCACACTCAAAGAACAAGTCAGCTCCAGACCTAATGAGTAGCTTGACTCAATCCTAACTGGAACAGATCAAGGACAAGGGGAGTCTTCTGTGGCAACCAGAAATATGTGTTTCTTGCACTCTTTTTTTTCTTTTTCCTTAGTACCACACTGCATAAGGAAAGAAACATGGATATTTTGGCACAATTCCTCTCAACGAACAGAAATGGCCATCAAAAACACAAGAGAACATGCTGGGGACTTCACTGGGATGTGGATCCCCATATTCAAGATTTCTCTTGCCATATTCCAGAGACCTGGACTGAAAATCTACTTTATCTCAGGCATACCAGGCATTTGTTTTCCCATGTCCCACGTGCAAGCAGTCTTTCTTCTCCCAAGGTTTCCTCCTCCATCTCCTGCTCCCAGAGATGCTCCAGTAAAGTGATGCATTTTGATTACTTTTTTTCAGCCCCAAATAGTCTGACAATCTCTAATCTTAGCATTTCTCTCCTCTCCTTATTCCCTGTGGTCACATCACTTTGAATTGTGCTGTGTGAAAAGTTATTGTCTTGGATACAAAAGCACAGACAGAATATTTATAATACTTAGGAGACTAGCAAATTTCTGTGTTGCTGGTCATGAAGAATCACTAGATAAAATCCACATGTACAAGCAAAACTCGGGCAAAAATCTTAAAGTTAGGAAGAGCCTTTTACCATGTTTATTAAAATTAACTCGCAGTAGCCTTTGGATCAGTGAATTCCTTGCAAGTGTATTCCTTGCACAAGGGACAGCGCCTGACGCAGACCCACCATGTATTTAGTACAATTTATACTTTTATTCGGGAGAAAAAAATCACATTGTGTTTAAAAAGCTGATACACACACACTCCCACCATGCTTTCAAAAATATACTTCTTAAGATTATATTATTATCTTGCATCAAAACTAAATTTCAGATTTCCCATTTATGTGGCCATTTCTCAGGTATTGATATAACTGAGAAGGAACAATGAAACCACCATGAGACAAATGTTAGTAGAGAAATAGTTTTACATTTGGCAAACAGAGAAGCATAACAAACAGTTACATTTACTGCAGGAGTGTTTGAATACAGGTTTCCCACACTGCAAAATCTGAAAACACCTTGCATTCCAAATGCAGCTGTTCTGCTTTTAAGTAGGAAATACACTTTTTAAACTAAAATCCTGTTAGACATGTAGGGAAACTTTTGGCAAGACACATTGTTTTCCATCATTAGATGAAATTTCGAAAGCTGTTTCCTAGCAGAACATTTCACTTCAAATATTTTGGACACTTTCATATGACTTGAAAGTCAGCTGAGATCCATGCTTGCATCTCTTATGGTTACAAGATAAATAGCAGATTTCTGAAGATAAAAATAGCTCTCCTTCCCAGGGCAAAACCTGGTTTTCAGAGGGAAAAATGCTAAAATAGTTCACAGGATTAGATGCAGCTATTTCCTTTCTTTAAATAAGTCCTTCATGTAAGTTACAGTTACACAATGGCTTAATTTAATGTCCAAGATATCATTTAAATCAAAACTCAACTTCTAGAACTTTAAAAAAGGCCAATGTCCATGTTTGGGTGTCTGGTAGAAGTACGACATCCCCTGTGGACATATGGTTAGGACTTTATTATCCTTGAATACTTGAATACCTGAGCAGGGCAGCACATTCCCTTCCTTGGACACAAACTGATGCTTCTCAAAAAGCAGAGAACACCACACGTGTCTGCTGCATTGCCATGTGCTGTCACACATCAGTGTTTCTTGCCCAGCATTGCATTGTTTGCAGTGATTGCACAGAGACTCCCTCTGTCCCTTCAAAGCTCATCAGCTTCTGCTGCCATAGGGCAGAGATTCATCTCCAAGGTAAGAGCCAGGGACTGCTTTGATAAACAGGAAATCAACAGCAGGAGCAGATAATTGTAAAGAAGGGCTCTATCATCCCCGTTAGAAAAAAAACAACCAAACAAATAAACAAACCCAAAACTTAAACACATTGTGTTTATATGGCCTCGGGATGTGAGGCACATCAGCTGCTCTTCCAGGGGTGGGAACCTTCAGGTTCAAGAGGGAAAGACACAGCTGATTCCTTGCTAATGTTCAAGGCACACACAGGATTATCCTCTCAGTAGTGAACTTTACCCATGAAAATTTACCTGAGTAACTCCTAAGTGAAAAACAGACTTGGAGCTTTCAACAAAGCCATAGAGAGTCTTTGAAAACATCAAATATAGCCGTCAGTCAGTGCAATAAGAATACAGTATTCTTTCCAAAAAATTAACTGAATTTATCAAAGACTTTCCTAGGATCACAAATAAACATCTTTTTGCAAGTTCAAAATGGGTATTTCCCATGGAACAACTGCCTTTTCTACCAGTTGTGCCCCATTCTAAAATCAGGGGTAAAAAAAGGTGATAAAACCTAGGCTGATCCAGAGAAAACAAAAAGGGATTTTTTTCCCAGTAATGATTTAATTCCTCTCACATCTTGGAGTATTTTTAATAGCATTTCCAGTACAGGTTTTAAAGGGTTTGTTTCAGATCTCATGACATGCAACACTAGCCCTGCACTCTCTGAGCAAAAGCTGTGCTCAGATTACTAGGAGATCTCAGACAGAGACATTTTCTTGGTCTTTTGGGGCATGGGCAGCTTAGTTTCTCCCCTTAGAAGAGAATACCCACATCCAGGGCAATACCAGATAGCTGGAAAACATACAAACTTCTTATGGCTTTCCAAGCAACCCATCAAAACAGATAATACAACACACAGGGAATAATTCACAGGTGGTTTTCTGGATTCAGCTGTACTGGGCATTCCCAAATTGCACAGGGAGACTCAGCTGTGTCGAGGTTGGACCTAGAAGGTTCATGGGAAATAGGGGATGTTTCAAGTGCCTCCAGCCAGTGGCTGTGCCCAGGAGACCAGAGCAGGACGCTTCACCCAGGAATTGGCTGAGATGAGGAAGGTGACAAAGAACAGAAACTGGAGACAATGCCCTGTCTGATACTGGAGGATCACATCACTCTGGGGTAGATGCCACATATCCCATCCTGCACTATCTCAAATGAAAGCACTTGGGCCAGTTTTCAAACAAGACCAAATATCTGGGTCTTTCTTCAACACAAAAACTTCTTCATCCAGAAAAAGAAACAGGGAAAGACTTTATAGTTCTCTCTGAAGATCAGACCAAGGAGTGCATCACAGCCCAAACCATTCATCTTTGGAAGAACACCACAAGTTTATTCCAATTTGTATAGATATTATGAGGGCCACACGCTGCCAAATCAATGCTGCAGAGGAGCCCTGTTCTTGGGCTACATGAGTCAGGCTGCTGAGAACGGCACACCAAACCCACACACTTCTGGCCGTGGAATCGATCTGCTCAGATGGGAGATGTTTCTATGACACCACATTCTTCTGGCATGCTGCTCAAGAAATTAACAACAACACAAGAAGTGGGACATTTCTCTGTGGTTTACAAAACAAGGAGGGAAACAACCACAACCCCAAAGAAATCTATGACTAATATGATATATTAAAAAAAGAAAATCACACCAAAATCTCTGTATCCATGACAAGGTTTATATATAACAAAATAGTAAACAAGAGCTGCAGCATTCAAAGTAGATCACAGACTGTGGGAAGTCAGCTTTAGTTCCCAGTATCCTGATGGAAATTAAATATTTCTAGAAGCATTATTGACAATCTGCAGCTAACATTCTCTTTTTCTAAGAGATTAGTTCAAACTAAAAACTGTGTGATGTCCAATATTCATCTTTATAACCACTGAGGATTATGAAAGGCTTTGAATTCTGAGACTACTTGGGATCAAAGTCACTTGAAGGCGCTGGGAGAGAAACATCATAGCACTTCCTGCTTCCTCTTCCTCCTCCATGTGTGCTTTCCCCAACACCAGAGCTAGTCATCACTGGAAAGCAGATTTTAGAGGAAGTGCTCACACACTGGGGATCATAACACCAGGTGTGGCCATGGGAGATCCACTAGGAATTGGGTTCAATCTGATATTTATGGCAGTGTTTGTGCTTATGCTAAATTACAATTCAGAGAGTAGAACTGCAGCCACAAATCTGGGAGCTTCTTGGGAAGACAATGATGGCACCATTCCCATTTGGTGCTAGACATGACTTCAGTATTCAGAATTGAAAATGTGTCCAATGAAACAAACAAAACACTCACTCAAAACCCACCACAAACATACAGATATGAGTCACTACATCCTAATGCACTAAAAAAATATCCCAAACATCAACCATAACCATCTAAACACTGAAAACCCAACATAACAACCCACAAAAAGAGAAAGAATGTTGATTACAGTATGTGCTATTAATTACCCAGAGTGGAACATGATATAAAAAGATTCATCTCAACCTACTAGGTAACATTACCCATGCCTGCATGACTGTAACAAAAAGCCATTTGTAGATATGAAAGATTTACCTGGAAATCAACATGATAGTTTCCATAATTCATAGGTATCTCGTTGGATGTGGGATGTGAGGGAGCTTGGAGGGCAAGAAGAAAAATACAAAAGAGATCATATTACTTTGCAGCTCCAGCTGGATGGTAACAGACTTTTTCAAACAGTAATAGAGAAAAGGAATCTTACACGCACCTTGCAGTATTTATGAACAGCTGGGCCCAAATAAACTTCTTTATGCAAACAGACACTTGAATATGTAAATCAGCACTTACACAAATGGATCTCCATGTGTACAAATATTTTCCCATGAAAACTGCTCCTTTCTTAAGCCAGATCTGCTCCCATTCAAACCTATGGCAGAATTTCTTTTGACTTCAGAGGAAGCAAGAACAGAAACCCAATCTCTACAAAAGCATTCTCAGGTTTGTTTGGGCTTTGTGTTTGTTTTGGTTTTGCTGTTTTCTTTCAAACCTACCTATATAGGGAATGGTCCATCAACTTGAAGATCATTCAGCAATTGGAATAGATTTATGGAAATTTATTTCTACAAACTTCTCTCAACACAAGGTCAGCACAGCTTTCACAAGGGCTTATTTCCTATAGCCTGCACTCATACTTATATTGCTGATGCACCCAAAAGCCCCAGAAGGTTTGTCTACATATTCAGAAAACTGAGAGCCCTTTGCATTTGGGATTCATTCACATTTTCATTCCAGAGAATACACTGTTACATTTTTACCATAAAAACCATCAGGTATTCTACATTTATAAGGAGTTTGACAGAATTCTGGTGTGTCAAACACACCAAAGCCCAAGGAGATGAAACCTGTCCATTAATCACAGCTACCTTTGCTTAAGCTCTGCAAGCCAATACCAATTTGTTTATTCATTTCTTTTCTTACAACTCTTCTTTACTTTTCCAATCTACAAACACAGTTTTATCGGTGCCTAAAAAGTACCCAGGAAAAGTGATCCATAAAACACAACAATGCAGTAGGTTTCCCATGGCTACCCAAGCTATTAAATGTTAGTTCAGGTCTGTAGGCAGTGAAATCATAGCACCATTATCATTGCCTTGTGGGAGCAATAATTCTGGGTGGTCTGTAACACTACAGCTCCCAGCCCCTGAGATAGTATGACCATATTGTCAAGTAGAGCCTGTCTAGGAGTGTAACTAGGCTGAGGCTTTTTGACCTCATAGATAAATAGGTTTTGTTGAAAGCTGTTCTATTATTTTTCAGATTAGGTTGGACTTGCATTTGGTTCATTCTCTGCCATGGGAGTGGGAGAAAGCGAGGCCTTGAGATATCCAGTGCATGTTTATCCAGCTGCGGTAGCTTGATTCTCAAAGTATAACTGTCAACATCTCCGCTCCCTCATGCAAATCGAAATTTGTAAACAATCCTAATAATTCCTTCTCCCTCTTGTTCGTTGTAGTTTTGCATTCCTGACTGAGCAGCCACAGTACTTGAAGCAAGGAGAGCAGCGCGAGTCAATCCAGGCTGACTGCGGTAGAAAAAAAATGTACCAAAACCATGGGCTCCCAGAACAGACTGTTCAATGCTAATTTTACATCTTGAAAAACAGTGCCAGTCTGACATCAGTGTGGTATTTTTTCGTAGTTTCTAAATAATCAAGAGAAACTGTGTTGTTTTTTGTTTTTTTTTTTTAACATTTGATTCAGCTTCCATTCCCTTGTGTAAATAGCCATAGAACATTAATCAATTTTTTTAAACTATGTAAACAGAATTGCACTTTCAGGCATTTTCCTACCACCATAATTCATAAAATCAAATTTCTTTATCTAATTTACCCAGAGTTTGTTTTTCCCAGCTATACTATGCTGGAGCAGAGGGTCAGTAAGTCTCCTTACAAAGGATATCCCTTCAGATCTCTGTATGGTGAGCAAGCTGAACCTTGCCATTTTTCCTTTCATTAAAAACTTGGAGGGCATGATACACCATCACTGAAGACAATTCATTCCAGCCACACTAAAAAGCTCTTTCTAGCATTTATTTAGTTTCAGCAAAGACCTGATATTGCAAGTATTTATACACGGGCTTAATGGGGAATAGGTTTAAAGCCTAATGATCTGCCAAGACTAGTCTTGCACATAAACATTTGTAGCACAAGGGATTAATAGCCTCAAAATTAGAGAGAGAGTTCTCTTTAAATGTGACTTTTTAAAGATCTTGTTAAGATGTTAAGACAAATAGTTCTTTGAGCAGCAAAATAAAATACTATTTCTCATAGATTTTATGTCCCAAGATTGAAGTCCTCAGAGGATTCTCTAATGAATATAGTTTTCCCCTCAGAAAAAGTTAAAGTTCTTTCCTCTTTCTCCCCAGCTATTTTCACATTACTTTTAAGAACAACCAAATTTGGTTAGAAGTTGGCCCAAAATTCAGAAGTTATAAGGGGACTGATAAAGCAATGTCAAAAATCCTATCTCTGGCATGATTTCCTTAGGAAAAACCTTATTAATGCCATGGAAAAAAACCCCAACAAAACACCTGTGTTAGACCTTATCAAACCCACAGCTGTAAAAGAGGTGTCTAGCCTGTGTAAATGGAATTGGCAGGTGAAAATCTGAAATTTAGATCCTAATCCTCATTTCCTCCACCATTTTTTTCTCTCTTCTGACATGTGATGATGAGGCAGTTTCATTAATTTAACTCTTTCCCCTCTCCCATTATCATATCCTAGAGGTTTGCACTTTTTTTTTCTGGAGAAAACACACATTTTGATTGGTCCATCTGCCAAGCAGTCTCCATAGCTACCTCTAGAGTTCTCAAGGTCCTGAACCCTCAGGTGGCTTCCCATAGCTCATTCCATCACACAGACAATGACATCTTAAGGCCACAAGCTGTTCTGCACGCTGGTATTCCCCAAATTTGCTGACTGACTAAAACTGCACAATCTTAACAGTAAATACTATATTCATAAAGATGCCAGAATTGGCACAAAGGGCTACTAGGGGTCACATTTCCTCTTTTCCTGGTAAACAGCAAAGGGCCTACTGTGCACCAGGCACTGAAACTTGGTGCAGATTCTCTAGATGTGTGAAGCCAAGAAATTAGAAATAAGTCTTCTGGAAAGCAGAGGCGGGACATTGACCCCTCCTCCTCGACTCAATGGGCTGTCCTTCAGCGTTCAGTGACAGTAAGGGTGGAACTTGATATGAAAAAGAATCACCTCAACCTCCCAGGTAAAATCATTCAGGTCTGCATGACTCCAACAAGGACAGCACACATGGCTGGTGCTGCCCCTGGGGCCTGACCCCCTTTGCATTTGCAGAATGTGAAGCCCCATGCAGCAGCTGCTGATGGACTCCACAGAGGAGGAAGGTTACAGCTTCTCCAGTTCCAAGTCTTCCTGAAAACAACCTGATCTGTTTACTCAGACATGCAGTGGGCCATCCCTTCTTCCAAACAGTATTTTAATCTCTCATTCTTGTCCTTGAATTCTTTTGCTGTTGATATAAATACGAAGAGGAGTTTAAATTATTGCTACTCTGTGAAGTTTTCAAATGACTATTGACTGTTGCAACTTCATACTCTGCTATCAGGCCGAATTTCCTGGCTGTATTTGTCACTATTAATCTGAAAAAACTTGCTCTTGGCACTCCATTAAGTAATTGTTATGAGATCTCATCAGTGATGCTCACAAAACTGGCTGTGGCTGTGCTTTATAAATGCAGGGTTACACATATAGCTTTAAAAGAGGCATTTACAAAGGGCAGAGGCTTGACACACAGATCAAGCACAACACCATTTTCAGATGCACTTTGGCAAGCATCAGATTGTGTCTTTATAGCTTGTCCCTCACATCTCCTGAGCAGCAATATCTTCAAAGAATTCCATCTAGGCAGCGAGCCATGACCTCCACTTCCTGACGCCGTGTCAGCCCTCCATAACCAAGCTGGGCTTTTCTGAGCGATCGTCTGAAAAATGATAGATCTCTGTCAAATTTGCAGACCTCTGAAAAAATTATTTCTAGGAGATTCCCACCAACAGATGTCAATCTGGTGGTGCTTCCCTGCATAGGGAGGGCAGGCAGTGTGTCAGTGCATGTGAGGCTGCAGGCAGCTGCTCTGAATTGGACCATGTTGGTGAAACACTTCCTGAAAATGCCTTGTTCCCCTCCTCATCCACCTTCCTGCCCTTGGGAGGGGTGGATATTGCCCAATGCTCAGCCACTACCTCACCTGACTCAGAGCGTGTGACTGGCCCCCAGCAAGGTTAACAAAATGAGAGAACAGCAGCAGCCTCATAAACCTTCATGAGCATGAATGTGTGTCCTGGTCTGCATCCCATTAGTGACTGATTTTTTAAAATAAATAAAAAATCTCAGTGACACCTGGACACCAGCCAGTCCTCATTTTCTGTCCCCAAAAGGCTGATTCCTCAGTCAACCAAATATTCATATATGACAAACAAAATAAGGGTGTAGATCTTTTGGGAAACTCATCCCAATTTCCAAAAGTAATTCTTAGAATCACGGAATGGTTTGGAAGGGACCTTTAAAGGTCATCAAGCCCAACCCTCCTTCAATGAGCAGGAACAACTTCAACGAGTTCAGGCTTCTCAGAGCCCTGTCCAACTTGACCTTGGATGATTCCAGGGATGGGGCATCCACCCCCTCCCCAGGAAACCTCTTCTGCTGTTTCACCACCTTCCTCGTGAAAAATTTCTGCCTTGTATCTAGGCTGGAGTGGCCCTATTTTAGTTTAAAACAATTACTCCTTCTCCACTCACTACAGATCCTCTAAAATGTCTGTTCCCATCTTCTTTTAAGTCCCCTTCAAGTATTGCAAGGACACAATAAGGTCTTCCTGGAGTCTTCTTTAAGCCCATATACAAGGCAGAAATTTCCTTTTCTTTAAGCCCATATACAAAGCAGAAATTTCTTTTTAAAACATTTTTATTGAACTTATTAATGTAGCTACATAAAACCTGAGTTTCTATTTTGTAAATAAAATCTTGATGGTTGTTTCAGTAGGAAATAAAAATTATTTTCCAGGTTCCTACAAATGTTTTGAGTGAAAATTTGGGATTTCTGTGTTACAGGAAAAATGTAATGCAGCACTAAGTGCCACTGGTACAGCACAACATGTATTACATTACAGTAGTTTGAAAATTATTTCTTTCATGTTCCAAGGTTAGATATACAGTTACTCTGGAAAAAACTCTGAGGTTTTAGAAGTTCAAGAATTTTATGCAAAATAAAATGTAAACATTAAGTCTTGGTTCAGACATAATTTGGAGTATATTTATTTGTTTATACTAGTAATAATTTTTATTTAAAATAGTTGTAAAGTCTATTGAGTTGTGACAGAACCTGATATGACATATTTCTATGCATTCCTTCTTAGAAGTAATAGAGTGTTCAATAATAGAAAGAGATCTTTTAGATGGAGGTATTCCAAAGAACAATTTGTGTTTCTAAAGGTATATTCTTCTGAAGATCATTTATTCTCCTGGAAAGTTTTACCAATGCTCATTTATGGGGGGAAAATTCTATTAAGAAATTATTACAGAATTCAGGAATTCTGAAAAGTTTTTTCTATTTCAGAAATGGTAAATCACCTAAATTTATTTCAAAGTACATTTGTAGTGTCAGAGGCAGACAAAGGTCCCTTAACATCAGTGCTGTCCTCATCCTGTGGGCAGATGAATTCCCTACCTCTAATCTTTGTCAGGTTCTGAGTATTTTAACCATTTAAGCCACTGGGCTGGCCTTCCCCAGCCTGCAGCAGGAGTCCCCGGGAGCTCCAGGCACTGCACTCGTCCTCCACGACAGCCTCCGAGCACAGACCGGGCCGTGCTGTTCTGCCTCGGAGACAAAGGTCCAGCCCCGGCCCACAGGGCTGTGAGCAGTGATGCAACCAAGCCCACACCATATTCTGCAGGAAAGGAAGAACCAGCAGGGCCAATATCAGCCCGGTTGCTTCTGGCTTTAGGCAACCAAGCACCCTTCCACCAAACAAATTAAAGGGGGTGGATTCGAGTTACTCCAGAGCAAGGCTTGAACTACTCTGATCCGCAGGGAGGGCACTGACCTGCTCCTGCCTCCCACTTCTGGCCCAGGAGGGTGGAATGCCTGAGCTCCAGCTAACCTGACAACCTGCCAGGCAGCAGTTGTGCAGCCTGCTCAAGGAACCCAGCACATCACAGGGCAACAGGCAAACTGGAACCTCTATTTACTCAACTAAGCTGCAAGAAAGAGGAGATTTTGTTCACTTTTGTTGCTTAATGTGAAGTTTCAAACGGGTCTCAAGTCTGAGCTAGTTAGAAAAGAGTTCTCTGGGTTTCAAATAATAATTCATACAGAAGAGAGGAGATTCATACAGAAAAATGGAAAACATTTTGGGTGTCATTACCTTTTTCTCTCCATCACTCTGCCTGCACAGAATTGAACAAGGGTACAGTAGCACTACAGATTTTTGTTTTAACCTAGGTTCTTACCAAAAAACTGCACTGCAATGCTCCTGTTATACTAAAAGTACATAAATGCCAAGAAAAAAAGAAAAGCTGCACAACTGTTTGTCCCTCAAAAAAAAAAAAGGAATGCTTCTTTTGCCCTGCAAAGTTTTGCCCTTATTCCTTCCTTTTAGTTTCATTATAATTTTTGTCTCCCTGCGATGTCTGAGATTTCTTTCTAATCTTTCAATTACTCCCCAATATCTATTGTTCCAATCCTCTACACTTCTCCTGCTTTACATGCAGCCCATGTCCTGCAAGCATGTGAGGAGGCCAAATACCAGGCATCTTGGCAAAAGCTAGTACTTTACACCTATTCACAAAAAGAAAACATTCCTCTTTTCTTAAGGAAGAAGAAAAAATAAAAAAAAGAGGGAGCAGAACTCTACCAAGTACTCATAGCAAAGAGATGAAGTAATGTTTACACTCACCATTTCTAAAACATGTCTGGTCCTTTAATAACGACCTGTCAAAGCTGAAAATTAAGAGCAACGACCAGTACAGTAGATCTATTATTATTAATTGTTATGCATACTGTAGCTATTTCCTTAGCTTCTGTAGCTGTCCCTCCGTGCTGGCTGCTTCCCATCCGCAGAAGAAGAGGGTTTCCTCAGGAAAGGCCCAGCCACTGCAGGGAGAGGCTGCACCCAGGCTGGCCCCGTGGCCACAACCAGTGGCGTGGCACAGCAGCACCTGAGAGGTTCTCAAAGTCCTCCACTAGTTTAGTCCCAGACCTAAAACCTCAGAGCTTCAAGGAGAGAGCAGAGGAGTCATCAGAGAGCACCAGAGCAGTCTTGGAGAAAAGGTCTCCAACGGGGGAGGACAGGTGGGCAAGAGTGGCTCTGGGCCAGCCAGGAAGGGGGAATGCCAAGCACAGAGTGGGAACAGCATTTGCTTCAAGAAAGGCTCAACTGGTAACTGAGCTGGGACCTGGGACCCTCCACCCAGGACTTTGGATGAGGAGAACAGTGCCCCTGTCCCCTCCGGCAGCAGGCAGCCCTCCAGGCAGGGCAGCACACAGCAGCTCTGTCAGGCTTCAGCCTGGCACACAGCAGGGAATTTGTTCTTCCTCTACCCTACTCTGCCAACAAAGCTACAACAAGCAGCAAGCCAGAGAAAGAGCTTTGTCCCAAAGTGTGAGGGTTTTTACCATAAAAGTACCCTTTTATTTCAGAATTCCTTCTTATGAAAGAACTGGTTACCTGCTATCCAGTCATGAGCTTTATTTTAGGGGACAGTAAGCACTATGTTATTCCCCAAGATTTAACAAATTTTTTTTGGACTTACACAAAATTCTCATTACCATCTTAATATTTTCTTATTCTTCTTAAAATTGGATACTTCGTACACATGAACCTGGTTAAGGCCTCCCATGGGCATGGGCAACATTAGCTCATTGACTTGCACAGCTGACGATGACTTGCTCTGGGCATCATGGAAAGCAACCTAAGAAGAGTAAAATTTCTCAGCTAGAAAACTCACAGTAGAAATATTTACCATGTCCCTTTTCAGGTCCGAATTTTCAACTCACTAAATCGACAAAAATTATAATATCTGATATAGTTTCCTTCTCTTAGACAGTAAGACAGATCAAGCCTCTTGTCTGTAGAATTTACAGTGTAACCAATAATTACATGCCTTTTTATTTTTTGACATCACCAAAACACACACTACTTACTCTTATGACAAAAAGCATCATTTGTGAACACAGATCCGTACAATTAATTTCTTTAATGACCAAATCAATACCACATCAGAATAATTCCACTCACATGTTTCCACAAGTCCATCTTCCCAAGCAAACACATTTATTCTCACAGACACTCAGACCAACTGGACAGCAATTTTTTCTTGACAAAGTGGGGAAAAAATCCTCAACACATACCTGGGAGCAGCAAGACCTCTGCCCAGGGGGACAAGTGGGGGACCAGGGGCAAAGCAAGGCAGGCAGGGACCTCCCAAACAAGCAACACAGTCCCATAGCCTCTGAGCAGGCAGAGCAGGTCCAGTGGCATTAAGTGGGGTCAGCCACAGTCCTGCGCTCAGCAGACAAGTCTGCAGTGACGAGGAAGAGCCAAGCTCAGGCCAGGAAGCCAAGCTAAGGCCAGGGTCAGCCAGGCACATAGCCAGGTACAGGCACACACACAGTGTAACTCAGGTCAGAAACTGAGTTTAAGTGGAACTCCTAAAGGGAGAAGGGCCCCAGGAAGCGTTCGCACAGCTTTTTTTTCACACCAGCCTGACCCACAGTTACACAGCTGCCCCATATCAGAGCTGGCCTTGATCCCAGCTGGGGAATGATGAAGAGGCTGCTGACCCTGCAACACTCAACACCCAAAATGCACCTCCTGGAGCCCAGAGTCCCACAGCCCTCTCATCCTTCTCTCCTGCTCCCATCATCACCTCAAATGTGCTCCCTAAATGAACTCTGCTTCTCAAATTTTTAAGCAGGATAGCTTTTGCATTTGTGTTGCATACCAACTGGCTGATTTTTGAAAGCAATGTGACTGGTGCAACAAATATGAACGTGAAAGAATTTGGCTCACTGATGTTCATGGGTATCGTGGGCAAATATAAATAGGATTAGCTACTAACATTTTACAAAAATTAAGACAGCATTAATACTTAAATATGAAATATATATTCTTAACATTAGCCTCAGTTAAAAAAACCAACCAAACAAACAATAAAAAAACTCAACCCCAAAAACATGTTTTTTTTACACTAGTTCATGTATGCAAAGTTCAGTTGAATTCTCCTGGATTCTCCATTTGCAAGGGCCTGTGCTCTACAAATACATGGCAGTATCTGAGAAAGCTGGTGGTTACATGCTTGACTTTTACAAATAGCACAACCACGCTCTCAAACATATTCTAGAAGAAAAGCAATGTGGAGAACAAGCCAGGATTTATTCTTGGGTCAGGCTAACTTGGCAGAGGGAGCTGTCTCCTCCAGGCTGGCACTGGCTGAGCACAGCTATGAGAGAGCAAGGCAGCTCTCAGGTGATGCAAACCAGCCAAAACCAGGGCACAGGCACCAGCCTCGTATCTCCATTTGCCCTTGGCAGCAAATTGAAATTTGAAACACGCTTCTTGGAAGATATTTCTGCCTACTCTTATTTTCTAGTATTGAAGGAGTTTTTTTGTTCAAAGAACACGGACTTTGTTCAAACCTGACATTTCTGTAAAGCTCTACATTGTTGTGGTCTTGAAAAGAAATCATTTTAGAAGTTAAAAGAAGAGATTTCTTGCCAGCTGGGATTTATTATTACGTGTTTTCAAAAATATTGTCTGAAAGAGTGCTGATAGTCTTGTGGCTATGAGAACTGAATAGTTACTATAAATTATACAAATTACTGTATAGGGAGTACACTGCTCCATGACAGCGACCAGTTTTCACAGCCAGGCTGACATCTCTAGACCTATTTCAAATTATTCCCTCTTCAAAGGTTTCGTACTGCTGTTCTTTCCTTAATGGCTCTGTGTTATTAAACTGAAATTCAGTTGAGCACAATAAAGGAGTGAATTAAAAATATGTAGTGGATGTCATGTGTCACAGTCAACAACTTATTAGTTGGCAGTCAAAAAACCTCTCCTGGCTAAGCCTTTCCTCAGCATAAACTGGGGAGTTTTTTAAGTTCCCCCATCAGTATATCTTGCAGTCAGAGCTTTCCTGCAATCAGTGCAGAGGATGAGAGTGGCACGAGAGACTGTGCTACCCCTTCACTGCCCCTTCTGCCCTGAAGCCACTTCTCTCATTGACACTTCCTCCTCCTGCCTGGATGAGGGTTCCTGGGCCAGGACTTGCTCTTTTCTGAGCTGTTTGTGCTGTTCGCAGACATCGCCCCACTTGCACTGCACATTTTATGTTGTTTAACTAGAGCCTCTCTTTCAGTAACAGTTGGGGGGTTTTTGATTGTGCATGAGAACTAAAGAGCCCACCAAGATTTTAAGGACAAAATGTATTGAATTACTTAAGACAATTTCCACAGAGTTCCAGCAGCAGCGTTACAAGTTTTCTCTCACACTAAGCTTTCCTAATTACAGCCAGCCAGATAAGGATCACAGAGAGCCTTTCCTGCTCTTTCTGCCCGGTGAGGTGTCAGGTTCAGCACAGCTCCGGAGCTGCTGCTGCACAAGTACACACACTCCTGAAACTTCGAAGCAGGCACTCATGAAATACCTCTTTCCAAAACAAGCCTCATTCTTGCAGGTTGCATGTACAGTGAACAAAGCATCTAAGAATACATGCAGTCTATCCTGAGTAAAAAAATACCGTTTGTTTGCTTTTAAACCAACCTACCTTGTATCAGTTTACAAGCAAAACAATCTCTACTAGGAAGTGTTTTTGTTCATACAGTTATGTCTGCAGGCCGACCTTTGCTTGCATAGGGCCTGACTTGAAGAGAACAATAAAAGCCTTCTACAGTCCCCATTGTGGGGGGCAGAACTCCAATTCAGTGGAATAGTATAGGAGTTTGCATTCCTTAATCATATGATTCAATATACAAAGCAGACTGTATTTTAAAATGCTGCAGAATTGTACAGAGCAAAAACAGAAAGCTAAATTGGTCACATCTGAAATCCCTTATGTTGATGTATGGTCACCTCCCAGCTGAAAACATCTACCATCAACGTTAGCCATGTCAGGAACTGGCTGACTAAAGAAAACCAGAAAATAAGCATCACACTAACCCAGAGGTGTAGACTTACAAGAACAGAAATTTAGTATTTAGTCTTTGCCATTTTACTACTAAGAAAGATTTCTAGTATGAACATAATTTCTAGTACGTCAGCAAGATCCACAGATTGCTGCACCTTGTTATACTTTAAAGAGTATTTGTCAGCTGGATAAGGAGCAGTGGGTTTTTAGGTTTTTATTTTTTAGAAACAGAGTAATTTTGTTTTAGTATAACAGTCTCTGAAAGACAATGAATATGTGATTGTTAATAAAAAGCTTTGGTTCAAGGACTAGAGCAAAGATGATCTTACAAGAACAAAGGTATACCAAGTCCATAAACCACACCCTGCTGCTAAAATTTGAAGCTGCAGCAAGGCTGGATGGCATTTGTCATTTTTCTCAGATCTGTTTTCCTGTATGTTTGGTAAAAGGAACCCTTTGAAAAAGCATCAATAACATAGCCAAATGTATATTTGCGTTGTAACAGTAAAAACCCTGTTTTTCACAATGGTATGCCTTTTTCCTCCCAAAAGTGTAAATCAAAATGGTTTTTGGAAGAACTTGGCTGTGTGTTTCCAGGTACTGTATATACAAATACTGTTTAAAAACTCCATAGGTCCCTGCCAGATATTAAGTATATATTGTCAACAGATGGTTTCTATAAAAGCAGCTCCAGTCTCTACACACACACTCACTCAGTACCAGCCTTGCTCCTAATACATTTTTATCTTTAAAGTCTGAAGGCCCTTTGGTGTGCATTTTGTACACAGGGGAGCACACGGCTGCATGAGGCATCCAAAGCCCCAGTGGCAGTGACCCCACATTCCAGCTGGCTCCATAACCTCCCTATGGGTCTGCTCTTGCACACAGAGCACCTGAGCATCACTATCACCAAGGTCACTAGGACAGGTCCCCTGGGCCCTGCCAGCCTCACAGGATGTGATTTCTAACCAGTCCGTGTGAATTAATCTTTCCATTAGAGCTGCGAGACCAGCACTCACCCATAGGAGAACATCCACCCTGACATCCTTGCTCTCTGTAAATCTCTTTAACAAAGATCACCTTGCTCCCTGGGGCAGCAGGAGCAGAGCCCCCGGGTGTCCCCAGGGAAGAAGGTCTGTAAGATGAGTTTTCCAGAGTGACTCTCATCAAGCAAGGAAAAGCTACAGACCAGCCTCGATGCAGCAATCAATGAAAACTCTCTCTTGTTAGAGAATTCAAGGCTGGCCTGAGTTCACTTAGAAACATGATCATGAAAGGCATGCACGTTGGAGTTGCTGTTTCCTCAAGCACTTTTGAAGATGCAGTCTGTTTACTCTTTCAACGGAAAGATAAGCTTCTTTAGAGCTCCCTCTGTTGAAAAACAGAAGGAAAAAACCTAAATTTTAATTCTCACAGCAATTTCTACAAGGACTGACCATTTTTATACAGGAGAGGAAAACAGGTTAGAAGATATAAAAAAAAACTAAATTATCTCAGGTGTTAGTAACCATAGGAGAATATGTAGGTTTCGTGTCATAAAAAGAGAGAAAGAGATTTGAAGCTCTGAGTATTGGTTTGTTTGGGTTTTATTTCCACAGTTTTCAAAAAAACTTTTCTCAGTGGCATACTCTAACCATACTGGGATAAACTCAGCTTTAATGTTCCATTCATTATTTGTGGGTCACAGTACGGGTGCATATGACCCTATGTTTGACACGGATGGCTGATTCAGACTAACAATTTGAATGAAATGTTAGCAAAGTCCTGAGAACACTACAGGTATACACAATGAGTGTACTGAAATGACTGAGTAAGCTAAACCAAAAGGACATGAAGAAGCCCCAGTTGTGACAGTAACTGATGTGATACTTCAAAAGGGACCACAAGGTACCTAATTTTGTGCTTAAGGCAGGAGAACACAGATATCACCTTGACTATGAAAGCAGTTAGAGCATACCTGGCAGTAGAGCATAAAAAAATCAACTGGATTGCAGGAGATTTACTACATAACATATATTGATATGATATTTTTAACTGTGAAATTTTAAAAAGTAGTAATTTTATGTGGATTTATGCCATACATGGAGATTAATCATTTTACTCAGGCAAACCTACCTTCTGTGTTGGTATCTTTAAGCTTCACAAGCACATAAGGAGACCCAATTCAACCGTGCTCAGCTCTTGTTTCTCCCTCTGCTCACCAGGCAGGCTTCCCTACCAAGCCGAGAGATGAACCTGCCCCATCCCAAATACTGCCTTCGACCCATTTTCTCTCCAGAAAATAAGGAAGACCTAAGACTGTCAGCACCTTTCCTATGAATGGAACCAGGGACAGGCACACTTTAATTTTCAGCTATAAACTGAAGATAACAGCTCCTACTGCATTCCCCAACCCAGCACCCACACCAACTACATACCACCATGTATCCATACAAACCTTCAGGTTAGCTCTTCCAGCTGAATTTAGGGTCTGTGGAATTGTTATAACAGTTATCTCCCAGAGTTAAGACACTAAAAAGGGGATAATATCGCTCACTACTACCTCATGACCACAATAAAAGAAAAATGAAGGCAGGCAGAAAAGCTGTGTGACACCAAAGAGTGGCACTGCCACCTCCATGCTCTACCACCCGTTGCCACAACACACAGGGACACTGCACTTCACACTGGAGTCCTGCAGCATGGTCCTAAGGGGCTGTGTGGAGTGGGTGTTCTCAAGCACGCTTCATCCCATGGCAGGTTCACCATTCACAGATCACAGTTTTCTTCCACTTTCCACCACAAGCTCGGGGTTCAAATTCTTAGTTGTTCACTCAAACATCACACTTTCCATTGTCTGATGGGACAACAGTAGCCCAGAACCCACTGTCCCTCTGGGAAATACCAGGGGAACACCAAGAACCAGGGAAATGGGCTGCTGGGACCACACAAGACCTGCCCAAAAGAAAAAGTGAAGGCCAAACTAGAAATAGTCTCTGTTTCTCCAAAAAGGATGACTCTGGAGATTACAGTGACTCTTCCAGCTCCCTGAGCAGCCTGTGGTGGCTGGCGAGTGCCGCTCAGCAGCAGTGTTTGGCCACTGACACCTGACAAGCCAGGAAGAGCAAACAGAAACCCTCATTGCCCCCACAGGGCCAAATTTGACTGGAAAAGCAGCATTAACATTTCTGGTATCCCCAGGTTAACACAAGCATGTTTTTAATGGGGAAATAATTACCACATCAGAGCACACAGTGCAATTAGCATTAAGGTGCAGCTTGATTTTAAACATATATATAGCAAGAGTCACATCTCCAAAAACAACCCCACTTGATTAAGTGATAGGGATATTGCAAGGGTGTAAACAAGGCAGCCAAATCTTTACTCTGAAAGCAGACCATGCATCAGCTCCCACCACTGTTGTGAAATTTTGATGCTGCTTCATCACTGTGGCTGATGTGTTTCAGGGCACCTCCATAACTTAGGTGAAAAGCACAGGAAATTAGGTGAATGCAAACATTGTGGAGAGGGTTGAGATTTTTTTCTCTTTGCCTTGAAAGAGACACAAATAGCTGAAGGCTGGAGGTCACTGGAGCCCCCCAGCAAGTCTTTGCAATAATAGACAGCAATCTCCAGGTCTGCAGGTGATAAGCTATCATTTTTCAGAAATATTTTGTATGCCTCCTGCTGAGCTTTTCTGGCATTCAAGGGACAGATCAATATTTGGTATTTTCACTGCGCTTGAGGTGCTATTGTTCTTTGTATCTGAAAACAGGGTAACTGTTCAGATGTTTTTAAAGGTAGCCAGGGCAGCATCAGAAGGAATGCAAACCAGAAAAAACCTAAAATATATTAAAGCAAGTGAAAAAATCTTCAAACTCAAGGTTAGTACAAAGGGTTCTACCAAAACAAACACTTTATTTCCTGAGCAACATATAGAGGAACTGTGAAGTGTCCACAGTTACGAGCTACTGATTCCCTTAGTGAAATTATATCTAAAAATTGGAAGTGAACCCAAACTAAAGACCGTAATAAGGGGTTGCTTTATGTCTTCAAGGCAGTATTATTAGAATGGTATTTTTGTAGATTAAAGAACATGTGTATTAGGCTTACATATTTCCCATGTTACAGCTAAGGGACTTTAGGGATTTCACTCAGTTTTGAATGAATGAAGCCTATTCCACGTTACATTTCTGTTTTCATGTGGCATGTTTAGTAGAGAGAAGGGTCAATAATGTTTGTCTGCTTATTGGTTATTATCATACTTCATGCTACATTTTATTCAATTGCTCTTAGCAAATGCAACCCATGTTTTTATCAATGTAAAGTGAAAAAGTGAAAAGCTGCATTGTTGGAAAAAAACCCCACCACCAAAAAAACCAAGACAAGCAAGGGGGTCTGCACATCCCAAGCCAGTCATTGAACTGTGCTGTACTGTCTGGGCTTTGCAAACCAAAATGACACCAAAAATGCTTCTGTTTCTTTACTAATGCGCAGTCACTACAGCAACAATGCTGTTAACTCATCAGGCAGCAGCCACCACTCAGGCTCTCAGTTTCACATGGCTTCAGTAGCAAACTGGCCTTGGCTCTGGTCAGCAGTCGCTTAAGATGTTTTAGAGATGTGGCAGGACTACATATAACCATATATAAAAATGGTTACAGCCACAGATCTGAGGACTATAGCATGTATGTAAACATGCAGCTCAGCCTTCAGCCTCAGCATCCAATCTAGCTCTGTCTCCTGTCTCCTAGGCATCTTGTTCATTATAGTACAGCAGGAATGAGGTTAAAACCTCAACTCTGAAGAGTACAGACTACAATAGATGGCTAATGGAGAAATTAATATGTCCATTTTTAGGTATGACATTATTCCATCATTTTTTCTATCTACTTTCAGCTCTATAGCATATGGAAACACATGGGCAAAACACAGTATAAAGGAATTAAATGGCTTATCATAGGCTGCAGGAGACTGATAACTCAGTCTGGTGATACCTCAGGCCCCTAAAGGCTGGGGTCTCTAGTGCTTCCCAGCCTTGACCCTGCACCCGATGCTGCTCTTCTCTACAGAAATCAGTGAACTGTCCAGAATAAGTCCCCCCAGTTATGCAGCCTAGAGATGCATTTTGTGGCACAGACCTCTCTGGAGGAAGCCAGTAGACTTCTCTTGAAGTCTCTTGTGCATTAAAGGCGATCAACAAGCAGACGCACATCGCTGTGCAATCATCAGTCCACAGCTCTTCCCTGGATATCGAGGAGGTTCCTGTCTTCAGCAATGTGTTAATATACACTGACAATACAGGCTGAGTCACCTGCCTGGGGGAAAACACTTCACAGGCCTGTTAAGGACCCTGAGAAGAGCCCAAGCCAAAGGACCACAGTGGTCTCTTGCCAGTGTTTGGGAATCAGCGGTGAAAGAGCTGATCCAGGCTGTCCCAAGTACCAAGCAAAAGTGGCTGTGCCTCACGGGGCCAAGGCAGGCATAGCACATGCACTAGACTGGTTGTCTTGGCCTTAGCCCAGTTGAGAGGCTGTAGAGATGGGTCAGCCTCACAGAGAGCAGGTCCTCCTTCTCATCCTGCTGTTTGAATGAGGGCTAGAGCCAAAGCCCTCATCCAAAGAAGAAACAGTTTGGTAACACAGCTGGGAACAAGCAGGACGCTCTTCACACCAGTGAGAAGCGAACAGCACTGGTGCAGCTGCAGCACTAACAGCCACTGCAACCAACCTGGCTGGAGTTCAGTCCTTTTAACCACTTCAGCAATGGCTCCACAAATACAATTGTCAATGGAGACTCATCATTAATTAGCTGTATTTTTAACGGCATTGCACAGGGTTGGTTCTTGACAGTAGGCTTTTTAGTGTCTTTACCTATAAACTGGAAAAAAATTCTAACTGTTTGGATATTAAATCCACAGATAACACATCCATTTGAGAATGGCAAATAGTAGTAAGAGCAGGGCTCCAAGACAAACCAATTGCTTGATAGAGTGGCTGTGTGCACTGTAAGTAGTCAGATATAAGTCTGTGCCTTACGCCTGAAAACTGCAGGCCACAACTCCCTCCTTGACGGGGTGGTTTGCAGGGGAAGCAGCATCCCATGAAACATTATGGCCAAAATGACTCACCCAATCGTCAGGTCACAAAGTGGGAATTCTGGCTAAAGCAGAGATGACGTATTCCTGCTGCATATTCTGTTGGTGTAAACCTTGGAAAAAACCACCATAGTTCTGATAACCTTAATTCAAGCAGGAAATACGAAAAAAGATAGAAGAGTCAGAGTTATGAGACAATGTCAAGTCCCAATACAAGAGACCAGGTGTGAGGCTGAGGGAGGCTGGTCTGCTTCATTTAGTCTTGTCTGATTTACATGTGGTCTTTTAACGTTAAGGAGACTGTGTTTGTTGCACCATATCTGTACTGTACCCCTTTTGTCCAAAATAAGCTAGGAAATTGCATATATTTCTCCCTTTTACACACAACTTTTTAGGACTTGTGGTGGAAGAGGGAAAATTGATACCTTTTCCCTGAAGCAGAAAACTTTTTATACAGTCAGGATATTCATGCTCTTTATGGTATTATACACCTTTGAGGCACAGGGTTAGGCAAAACTTTTAAACCTGATCATATTGTTAAGGGACAGGACAATAATTGTTTTGTCTTCTTGTGTATTGCAGTGCATAGTTTGCTTTCCAGTTAATCTGGGAATGTCACTTGAGTTTCATGTTAATATAAGGATCTAAGACCAGAATGAAGCTCTCACTCCAGATCTCTTTCAGTGGGACATGGCAGTTCACAGCTTTTGATCTTTTATATGAGATTAACAGTTTGAATTTTGTTATAGGGTGTGTTTTGCAACCTGCAATTTGTAGATAAGTGTGAAGTAGGTGTTCTGAATACCATTCTAGAATTTTAAAAAACCCCAAACACATGGTGGCAGTGGGCAAGGCTTGACGAAAACCTGATTTCTGCTGATCTTATGGTCCTGCCTACATGAGCAGAACAGAATTGTGATGTTAACTGTGATTGCAAATCCTTCAGGTTTTGAGCAAGCTGTCTAATTTTGACCCTATTGCTTCTGTATCCAGTCAGGTCAGGACAAAACAGTTTCTTTAATCCACAGCAGAGAGTGTGATCAGCTAACGCTAGAGAAACTCCTGAAGAGAGTATATGTTGGGTAATAAAAATACAGGCAACGAACTTAATTCTCATACAGGGAGTTCCATTTGCAGTGCTGTGAGGAACACAAAGAAATCCTGTTTTGACTAGTTAATTGAGCAAACATTCCATCCTGCCCTAAAATATGCTTGCTATGCTTTTTTCAGATTTTTTTTTTAGAAGCATATCACTCCTTAGCATGGTCATGTCTCCACCAGTTCGAGGAGCAACTGTCTGTTCCAGCCCCTGGGGCTCACCTGCTGCTCCCCCACTGCTGTCAGGATGGATTTCTTTAAAGAGAGTGTCGGCTGCAGCAAATCATTTCATGCAGTGGGAAAAGGAAGACTTGAATATTTACCACTAGATTGGTCGTGCTGCCTACTCCCCCAAGCTGCTCCCTCCCTTGGTTGCTCCCTTCGTGCTATTTATGGCAGCTGCCAGCCCTGCCTTTGCTCGCCCACCTCTCCCAGAGGCACTGGCTGAGCCCTTTTCCACCGGGTGCTGCTCTGGCTTTCCCTGTGCAAAATCCAAGCCTCTCTCACTGCTGGCAAAACTCCTCAGAAGTCTTCCCTCATCTCTCTGGTGCTCCGACTTCTCCCCCTCTCCTTGCTGTGCTTTTCCATTACACACAAGGCCCCTTCACCATCCCCCTGGCCCGGCCCCTAAGCTTGCTGTCCCCATGCTGTGCCACCCTGTGCCTGCATTGCCGGCCCCCTCCCCACAGCGCTGCATCCCCACAAACATGCCAGGCCTGGACCACGTTGCCAGGCTCTCTGTTTTCTGTACTGTACTCTTGACATGTTTTCAGCCTGATGCAAAGCTTATTCAACCAACAGAAAGAGCTGCTTCGACTTAAATGGATTTCAAATGAAGATTTTAGACTAAGTCTCCACAGCAGCACAGAAATAACAGCTGTGTTGTGCAGATACCCAAGCCAGCTTTAAACTAATTAGGTTGGATCCCATAACCATCTAATCATACAGGGAGCTCAGTACTGGGTAATTTACCCTAATGAACTGTAAGCTTGTCAAAGGAGAAAGCCTGTTTCCTTTAGTCCAGTTCCAATTGAACATCACATGCCCATTGCCTTTTAAGAAACATCTACTACTATTTAAAAGCAAACCAGCACATGCCAAGATGATCTCTCCCTTCGTAGTAATGCAACTATACAGAGCAACTGTCTGAAACATTCAATGTCTCATGGTCAGTTCTCTCCTCTCTCATCTGCCTTCTGCATGCTGAACAAACATTACATGTACCTACAAAGACAACATTTTACAAAAGGATAGGAAATATGGAGTACAAGAGAATATGTGCTTTATCTATCAATTAAATAGGGGTGAAAAAAAGTAACAAATCCTTTGTTCCACAGTACACGCAGAGACTGCTCTACCTTTCGATGTAAAAAGTGTAAGTGTTGGTATTATTATATCTTTTCAAAATGCACAAATAAGACACAGGACTCCTCAGTAAAAAGCACTGGTTTTCCCTTGGAAGCCAGAGATGATAACACCTGTAGTCTTAAACAAGAGACTTTAAAAAGTTCCCTCTCATGCCCCAAAAAAGCCCAAAGTCGAGCCTGTAAGCAACTACTCGGGGTGAGACACCATCCTTTGATACTGCTCCTTTCCTCCAGGTGAGACCTGCCACAGGTTGCTGCTAGTTTTGGAGTTTTTGTTCCTCAGTGACCACAGACTCTCTAATAAATAATAGCCAAAACTTAGGAGAAGCAAAAAATTGAGTGTGCTGAGGAAATGCCTCCTAAAACCCCAATGTTCCTCCAAATTTATGCTTCTCCATTCTCACTGTGTGACAGAAAGTGGCTCCTACACAGGAGCATGGCCAGCCTGGGACAGCAGCTATATGACAGCAAGTCAGTGACACCTCAGAGACATGACCACGTCCTCAGTGTGTCCCCTGCATCATCAGCACTGGCACAGGCCAGGGCAGGGAGAGTTTCCCAAATTGCAGAGGTCAAATTCAGCTTTGTGCCCTGCACATGTCCTCAGAGGGGTTTGTGGCAGTCTTGTTGATCCCAGAGCATTTAACACCAATATCAGGTGTACAATGAAGAGAAGCGCCCTGCTCATTTGTAGGATATGCACTACTTGCTTCAATATTTCTACTCTCCCCAAGCAAATAACTGCATTATAACTTCGGGGCTTTACTGTGTTTTGAATATTCTCCTATGTCTTTTCTGGTACCAGCAACAGATAATAGATCCAAAGTCTTAAAACACAATTTTAGGTAAGAATTTTCTCACTGATTTTTTTTTTAAACTATAAAAACTCCAATCTTTTTTTTCTAAGTTGACAATATTAAGGTTTCAATTAACATTTTCTAGAGAGAATTGTTCAAATATTTCAGCAAGCTTATCCTAGAGTTAAATCCTGTATTTTGTAGAGTTGTATACAAAGAGTGTACATACTCTTTACAAAATTGAGATTGTTGTACCTATTTTTCAAATCCCATCCACAAGGCATTTACACATTTTAAAATAACAAAATATAAGCAAAAAATAGAATTTGCTTTCTACAATCTTGGATCAGTCTCCAGATCTTTGATAAAGTTAATGATTGTCTGTCTCCATAATTAACATATTAGGTGATGTGCCTCATTCCACCTAATGTTAATATTTTACTTTTGAGGGAGAAGCTCAATAGTGCCAAAATATAATTCTGACTTGCTAAGAAAATTGGTTTTTTCTCCAGTCACATAAACATAAGGTATTAGAGATAAGTTTAAAACAGCAAATGACAATTACATCAAAGACAGGTAGTAAAAAACTTAAGTAAGTACAAACAAGTTTTAAAAAATTGTATACAACAATTTTTTAAAATTAAAAAATACAATAATTCTTTAAAAAAATATCTCCCACAGAAAGATGAACTATATTTTGCTTAGAGTTAAAATACAGTTGGGCAGGGCAAGGTATGTTGTAGACCTGATAGGCTCTAAGAGACACATTTCCTACTCCAAGTGAATCCTAGCAAGTACAGTTCTTGACCAGGGCAGTGATCTGCTCAATCAAGCCATTATGCACACAAAGAAATGCATTTAAACTAGTGGGCTCTAGACCAACTGAAAGTGCCATCTCTGGGGTGAGACTGCAGGATCAAGAACATGAAAGCCAAGTCTTAGTGTTGTTAATGTTGGTTTCTTTCTACAATGACAGGCTTAGCAAAATTAGATTAAGTTACACAGCACAGCCTGACAAGGAATCTAATTGGGAAAAACAAAATACACTGCAGAAATACAAAATTTGCTTGAAAAAGGAAGTGAGTAATCTCTATTGCCAGCATTAAAACCGTGACACCTATTGTTCATGAAAGCCTTCATTTATACCAGTGACATTGCTGGTCTGTTTTGAGTCTAGAGTTAATGCTGGGGCTTAAGTGTACTTTGAACTATATCGACACTTGACGGGAGATAAACACCTGACTGAGAGAGAAAAGATGATGAAAGCAGCAATCGCACAGTGTGACTCCAAGACTGAGCTCAGACTGTGGGGGAAGAAATAAAATACAGCCAATTCCCCCAAAATGCAATGGCACAGTGGCTCTCCTCACCTCTGGCTTGCAATTTTGCTCATTACCTGGAACTGTGTCAGCCTTACAGACTCCTCATAACCTCAGTTGTGGATGTGATAAGAGGCTGTTCGGCTGCTGTAAGGCAGAACAATCCCATGGCTGCACACAGGACTCAGCTCCCCTCCTGCCTGTCCCACAGCAGACACATAGCACCTGCAGAACCTGTGGACAGGGCCTGGCAAGCCGCACTCCCTTCTCCAGCAACCCTGCACACTCCCCAGGTTCAAATAAACACCAGGACTCTAGTGCAAGGCAGGGCTGTCCAGTGCCACCCACACTTTCCCAACATCAGGGGTGGAAGTTGCCTCCCCACTTCCTCAGTAAATGTGGCCAATGTCTTCCTCATCCTGTGTCCCTCTCAAGTGAACGCTACACATTAACACAGAGAACTGAGCAAAGCCTGGACCAGAGGACCGAGAATATAACACTGAACCTTAACATCTGTCAGCTGAAAGCTGTATTTTCTTTTGCATTTTTAAATATTTATACAGAGTTCAAAATGAGAATTTTTTCAGGGTGATATTCCCAGACACATTTTTCAGAATTTTCTGAAATTCTGTAAAAAAAAAATCCCAGAATTTTTACTTTCTACTCCAACGTAAGTTGGGGTTGCAGCCCCTCCAGGGACAGACCTTCACAGTAGAACTGTGGCAGAGCCTATCTCTATCTATGGGCCTACTACACATGGGCTTGTTTCATAGACACATGTCCTAGGTTACAATGTAAGATGTGCCCAAAAGCATGTATTCTATCACCATCTTCATAAGCTGTTAAAAAACTGGTGGGGCAGTGTCCCCCACCTCCTGCATGACTCATCCCTGATAAACTCTGGTGAGATCTCCTGTTCATGGGCCAGCTGTTGAAACCAGGAGGGGCAGTGATCCTTATCTCTCCCATGACCCATCCTCCCTCCAGGGGGAAATCTTCTGTTCATGGGCCCATCAGTGCCTTGCCTCATGACTCACCATCCCATTGTGAGATGCTCTGCCCAGGAGGAGGAACTGAGCGTTCCCATCTGTAGATACTCGGAGGTTTGGAACACCAGAGTCAGCCTTTATCTCCTGGATTTCCAGAGGACAAGAGCTACACAGCCACCACTGGACCCTCCGAGGAAGACCAGACCCCTTGACAGGATCACTGCTTCTTCAGAACCATCACTCCAGGAGGCTGCAGGCACCGTTTAATCGGACTGCTACCAACACCCTGACCGACGGTGTCAGGTTGTATTCTGACTCTGTCAGTGGTTTTCTTTTTGTACTATTGCATTTATTTTATTTTTCCTATTAAATTGTATTTCTGACTTGGAGTCTCTCTGGTTTGCTTTCAAACCAGCTTTTGCAATACACCAGTGAAAAGTAAGATGAAACTGCTCTGTGCTGTTTCAAGATTGAAGCAGGAGTTTTCCAGTGGGCATCCCTAGACTTTGCAGGAAAGAGCAATGCTATACAGTTAATCTTGAAAGACCCAATGTTTGATCTATTAAATATTTTGCTTCTGGTAACTCTATCTTCATGAAAAAGAATACAAATGTAACTGATTTCTACAGTCAGGAGACCCATGGAAATTTTTCTTAAATAATTTTCTCCAAATTCTAGATCCAATAATTACACTCTTCCTTCCCCAAATTCCCTTTTTCGTTTGGGTTAATTTCTAACCTGACATTGTGGAAGTCCAGGACACCAGGATCTACCATTAAACAAAGGCTTCAGCATACAGATTGCTGTACTGAGTTAATTTTAAATGTCTCTCAGCATTTTTTTCCCCCACAAATCACTTCAAGTGAATTTTCCATCACACCGACACCGATGACAGCACTTTGTCATCCAGCTATTCCTTTAGTTCTGTGTATTATTTGGACCAAAGACTATAATTTACTGTGAGGAAGATTTTTAGAATAGCTAGAGATAACAGGTGCTGAACATAGCTATTGTAAAGTTAACAGACAACAACTTTAGAAACCATCCCAAAACTTACATAGAGAAATTACAGACGTGTACCACTGCATAAGGCACATCTATATAAGGCTTTGGTGCACTGCCACCAGCTCCATGTTTACCAAATCCTGCTTTCCTTGAAAAGGCAGTAGATTCTCGGATCCGAGGTCTCACTAATTACTGTTCGAAATTCCCCTGCAGCAACAGGGAGCGCGGCAGGCCCCCGGAGCAGGAGGGAGCCCATTCCGCACTACCACCTAGTGGACACGGGCTGCTGTCCTGCGGCTCCACTCCAGCCCCCCCATCTGCATCCACACGGGATAACCTCACATCGCTCTTGGCTGATGTATTCATCAACGAGTAAACTGCTATGTCTGTATTTGGATCATACTTGTTCTGAGTACCCTGCCACTGCAGCCACACATCCAAGGAACCACAAAAAGACAATTAAAAATTCAAGCATGAGATAAATCAAATCTTCCAAAGTTATTCAGTCTCACCTTGATACTCCCTGTCATTTTTCAACCTTTTCTTAATGCTTTCTACTTTATTAAAACACTTAGCATTTCTGAACTCTGAAAAATACCAAGCTACTCTTCAAGACTCTTTGCTCTATAAATATATTAGGGACACTATTAACACGCTTTGGTTCAAAAGGAACAAGTGCCTTGTTAAATTTAAAACCACATGAAACCCAAAGCAAAGAGAAAAGTCCAAAGTAAAGCATCTGGGACTGGACTGCAAAGCTATTTAGGTACCAGGCTCCTGCTGATTTAGAAACCAACATACCTTGTAGACTAAGGCTGATTTATGATTCCCTCAGGGAATTCTGCATTTCATCACTGAATTTTCTATTACTGTAACACTTTGTCAATGTCCTTATTCCCCGCTTTGCACCTCTCCCTGAATTGTTAATCTTCATTCTGCAAAGTCCATTAAAAGAGACTCTCTTTTTCTTCCATTTCCTTTCATACTGTTAGACTGCTTTGAGTACCTTCAATTTCTGCTACATTCCAATCCCATCAGTCTCCTGCAATGCCTGTAGGTTTATGGTTTTGTATATATTAAAAGATTACACAGATTTAACTGAGTCGATTTACAACTCTAGATTATTCTGATTTGGACACAGCCTATTTTTCCTGCACTTCTATAATCCAGAAGCCTATGTTCAGATGGACTCATTAGTATCCCTCACAACATCAGTGGGATTTAGACATTTCTGTCCACTATTGACATCCCAAGGATCCCTACCTTTCTGCTACCCAAGCACTACTCCTTTTTGCAATCAGTCTTTTTCCTATGACTGTATTTTATTGCAGAAGACCTCCATGCAGTGCCTAACACTAGGCAAAAATCCAGTGTTTTACCTGGACAGATACATCTCAAAAAGAATGACCTGCCATTTCTAAATTCAAAAGCTTAAAGAAGCACGTCAGGGCATATTTTCCACCAAAGCTAAGTCTAGCAAGGGACTCACCAGGGACTAAGTGGGTACAGAGATAGATGGACATGGCTGTTACAAGGGGCACAGAGAAGCACTTGGGCTATCTAAGGAGCCTTCAGTCTTTTTTCTGTCTGAATGCTGCACATTCAGACATAATAAAAGCAGTTTTAATTAGAGTCTACCAATCACAAAAACTAAGAGCCTGGCAACCCAGTAAGCTCCATGGAACACAACCACTTACAAAAAATGAGACAGTGTTCAAAAGCAAACCATGATATCCTCCTTCCCATGTCATTCTCTACTGTTGGCTTAATGCACTGCCAACGTGACCCTGGGGGGTCATCATGCATCCCAAAACTGAATCTTCACAGACTGCACTGTGAAGTGATCCTGACCGCATCCAGAACAGCAGCCCTTCCCACAATCCGATGTGTGGCTTTCTATCAGGATCCCTCAACGAGGAGTGTGCGAAGCAGCAAACAACGGTGCAGCATGCGAAGTTCTGGCTTCGAGCCACATGCTCCAGGAGAGAACAGCTCTGCTCAGCCACAGCACAGGCAGGGCAAAGGACCCTTTTTCCAACTGGTGCACATTAGTCAAACCCAGTGCTTCTTCTTACATCGTTTTGAGACTCACAAACTTTCTTCGGTTTGCAAACATACATCTCTTCCCCTTTGTTTTACTTTGCCCCAAAAAGTTTGGTTAACTTTATTTTACAGAATACTTCCCTTTGTTTTTGTAGAATGATTGCTCATTTACATAACCAACTGCAAGACAAAAATAACAAAATACAATAAAAATACATTTCTCTAATCAAGTATGATTGTTATCTGTATTACAGTACTAAGCAAAGGGCTGAGCACAGCTCTTTTGGAAAAGACTATACCAAAACGTGCTAATTTGATTTAACATGACTAGATTGAAAAAAGCCAGTTATTGCTTGCACTATGTCCAATAAGGTACCTGGCACACCACTGATGTCCCTTCTGCATTAGGGCAGCAGAACCGCAGAACCCTCAGTGCTGGAGGAGCAACTGCTCATGTACTTGAGTGGAGCAGAAAACCAGTGCTACCAGCATTTGTGGAACAAAACAAGATTGTTTCTGTGGGCCCAATCCTGCACCTTTGCATGAAAACATCCTTTCAGAGGAGGTTTCATGATCACAGACAAAAAGACACAGAAACCTCTTGAGCATTTGTTTTTCTTCACCTCTGAAAAAATGGGGAGATCAAGCTTTGTAGAACTACAAAATCACCCATGGATCATACAGTAAAGAAATCTGCTTGGTTTCCTGTGACTGTCCTCAAATTAGCTTCTAGCTACATCAGGCAGAAAGGTGATTTACTATTAGAAGAAAGGGGTATTTTGTGAGGCACCTTACTTCCGATGTACAGATACCAGGCTGCCAAAGCCAACCCTGCATCCATCATAACCTACACAGTGAAGGAGGCCAGTGAGCCCATTCCAGTTAGTGCTGCAACTTCAATCTCTCCAAGAAATAAACTCTGCCCAGTTAGCAGCTCTATACTAATAAAACTGCATAATAAACTGAAGGGGGTATATTAATTTCATTGTACTGGTTTATCTACAGCCATAGAATCTGTGAGCGTGCAAGGCTTTGGTGTGTATATAAAGAAAATATATTTCCTCTTGAGACAGTGGGCTAAGACTTAATGCCCTTAAAGTCATCAGAATGACAGTGGGGGTGATTGAGGCCCAGTGCCTCTGATAAGGAATATTCCTGTAGCTGAACCCCCTTGCAAGCCAATTAATTACCTCTATACCCTGCTGGTGCATTCCAAATTTTATTTTTATTTCAAAATCAAAGTTAAATAACTAGAAAAATCATGTGGCTGAGCCAAACTGTGACTTTATGGGTTTTAATTTTTGAGATTAAAGTGAAGCACAAAGACACACCCAGTCAGCAAAGTCTGGAGACAATAAGATGTAAAGCAATCCTCCTTCTGACCTCACATTAACACAGAAATCACCCTACAGCACGCAAGTGTCAGCCAACAACGGCACCTACTTATTTCCTGTCAGCTTGTCCCTTTGATCTAACCTGATCCTTCTTCACTTTATTAAAAACGTTCTAATCTTTTGTCTTTGATCTCCCTGTAGGATTCTTCAAAGAGCTTCAAATTAGCAAACATGCAAACAACAAAAAAATGTACTCTGTATCTGCAAGAAACAATGTGGGGAGCCGTTTCCTTCCTCAACACACAAGTTTAATGAGGGGCAGCATTTTAAAGCCAAAAGATGCCATAGCTATCTGTTGTTTATTGGCATTAGGGTGGATGACAGAGCCCCAGCTTTTTTACTGGGGGTGGTTTGCTCTGAAGGTGTAACAAGGCAGCCCAGCAGGGGTAGCAAAAAAGCCATGTGCATACTTCATTCAGCATGCCAGATGAAAGGATTATGTCACATTCAAGAGCAACAAAGAGCTCTGTTTAAGTTTGTACCAGGCTGGAACTGTGGGGCAGCCGTTAAAGACCACCAAGGTTTTAAATAAAACTGGACACTTTTAAGTTTTCTCCAGCTTTCCTTGCGGTAAATCCACCCAATATGAAGGGAATGTCAGTATCTCCCGAAAGGAAGATCTCCAAGGCTTTAAAAGGGAAAAGAAGTTTAATGTATTTTTATATGTAAAACCCATATGCCTATTTTAAATATCTATGTATGCTTTTTTCTTGTTAAAAGAATTCAAAGACACCACCATATTATTTTTGTTCCATCTTAAACTTATTTAACAGCAAAATGTTTTTTCCAAGGAGGAGCACTACTACAGGATCTCTTTTGCATCAAACAGTTATAGCATCATTCATCTTCTACAACTTTAATTTAGCTCTAAAGGTACACATTTCAAACAAAATTGGTGCTTTTTATTTCTGAAAACTGCTCACCTCTGAAAAGTATTATGAGGCCAGATTAGAAAGACCCTATAGGCTACATTGTAAATTCCTTTCATGTGCATCTGCCTCTTACTGCAGATTCCTGTTTTTAACTCTTATTCTGTGGGGAGATGGATCTGTAACCAGGTTGAAATAGTCCAAAATAGCTTTGCCACATAATCCAGGTCACCCCAGTCTCCTCATGACTGCCGTTAACAATCCAAGGCACAGACCACCATCTACTGAAGTCAATGAGACATTTTCACAGGTCCATGAAATCCTAGCGATGAATTCTAAGACAGTAAGTCTCCTCAGTAAAGTCTCAGTTCAGTGGAAATATAACCAAGCAGGATTTGACCCAAGCTGTACACATGGACCTTGGCCAGTAGTCCTTTTATTATGCTCACAGCTCTAAGATTAGAGTGGGTGAAGTCTCCGTACCCATTTTAATTTCACTTCTGTGTCGTCCTAAAATCCACTGTGATTATACATAGCAGTTATATGAGCTGAGAACTGAACGTGACTTAGGCAATAGACCATTATAACTCACTCAGCTCAAAATTATGTAATTCATGTTAAAAGGCCAGTGAAGTTCAACACTGATAATTATTTAATGAGAACTCCAGCGAGGCTCTAGCTAATCAGAAAATCATTAAGATTGGAAAAGACCTTTAAGATCATCAAGCCAAACCATTAACCTAACACTGCCAGGTCTACCACTAAACCACGTGCATGTACATCTACATGTTTTTTGAACACCCCAGGGACAGTGATTCCATAACTTCCCTGGGAAACCTGTTCCAATATTTGATAATTATTTCAGTGAAGAAATTTTTCCTGGTATCCAATCTGAATCTTCCCTGGTGCAGCTGGAGGCCATTTCCTCTTGTCCTGTTGCAANAATAGACCATTATAACTCACTCAGCTCAAAATTATGTAATTCATGTTAAAAGGCCAGTGAAGTTCAACACTGATAATTATTTAATGAGAACTCCAGCGAGGCTCTAGCTAATCAGAAAATCATTAAGACTGGAAAAGACCTTTAAGATCATCAAGCCAAACCATTAACCTAACACTGCCAGGTCTACCACTAAACCACGTGCATGTACATCTACATGTTTTTTGAACACTCCCAGGGACAGTGATTCCATAACTTCCCTGGGAAACCTGTTCCAATATTTGATAATTATTTCAGTGAAGAAATTTTTCCTGGTATCCAATCTGAATCTTCCCTGGTGCAGCTGGAGGCCATTTCCTCTTGTCCTGTTGCAAGGGAGCAAAGTGTTGGCCCCTCTTGTTCTGTCTTGATGCCCTGTACTGGCTCTGGTAATACTGATTTTCTTCAGCAGCTCAGGAAACATTGCTGCTAAAGCACAGACTAGCCAGCCACAGAGCTATGCCAACTGCTCTTTTGTTGTTTCTGTTGATGTCTATAATGGGTTTTGGAAAATAAAGCAAATAAAGCAAAAAAACCACCTCTATTAAATAAAGCATCAAGACCACAACGAATCTGAACAGATTTGTCAAGACAGCTGAAAAAAAATGGTACTGCATTCCTTGAAAAGCCTGGAGAAACAGTTCTAAAATGAGCAGCTCTGCTAGCACAGCAAAGCCCTTTAGTAAATCCAGGAGTTTCCAAATAAATTTAAATCAACTGCAAATTGAAAACTTTATGAAAAGTCAGAGTCAAGGTCTGAACTCATCGAACTCATTGGTTACCCACTTTACTGACTTATAAAAAATACCACTTTTGTCATTCTAAGTCCAAAGCCACACAGAAATATTCAACAAAAAACTGTTACTCCAGATTTATTTAACTTTTTTTTGCAGTTCACCAGCACTCAGAACAACAAACAACATGCTCTGCTTTTATCCTGTGAGGGATCTTTCTAGCAGATATTGTCTCTTGTGGCTGTTGCTAATGATGAAAGGCAGAGCTCAGCCTTTCTAGGAATTACCACATATTTGAGAGTGTTCCAGATGCACCGTCCTTGACATCTAGCTCTTCCCTCAGCTGCATCCTCCATGCAGCCTGCTTCCAGACTTTGGACGGATTATCCATTCCCCAGCTCCTTTCATTTCTCCCAGCCAGGGATAGCCCTGTTCAGCATAGACAGCCACACTGAGTGCCCTCTCCACATAGGACTTACTGGTCCACTGGTCTGGGCTCAAAGTATTTCCTTAGAGGAAAGCCTACATAAATCTCAAAAGAGTTTCAAGGAATCCTGAAAGTGTGTCTACTTGTGAAACCACCATCAAGTAAAATCCAGTGACTATGACAACCTGAGAAGAAAGTCTTTTGTGAGTATACTTTATGAAATTTCAAGTACATCCGGCAGGTTTTGGAAATTTTGTTTTAACAGAACATAAGGATTTCATAATTTTCTTCTTTCAGAAAAATCCATCTAAGAAGGAACATAAAAGAAAAATTGAGGACATAAAAAAATTATCTGGACATTACATGCCCTCTGGAAATGTTTCACTTTAGGACTACTTTTTATCTGATCTATTTTGACAATCCCCGTGTGCCACAAAACTAACAAAAACTTGAAGTTTTCTTTCAGAGAAAGTAAAACAATTCAGTTACTAGCATTAAAGTTTGACTGAGTTTGACTGAGCTAGAAGCCAAAAGCATGCTCTTCTCTGCTTAATTTTCATTAATAAACCAAGTTGCTTAACGGTTCTCTCTCGAAGTCAAACAAAAAAGTAACAGCAGGAATTGCCCAAGCAGAATAATTTCAAGAACATCTAAACATAAACACTACACCTGAAACAGGTAAAGATAAAGAATGAATGAGGTAAAGCTATCTTTTTACTTGACTGATCCATACAGACTCCTGACCTGAGCACTGCAGCACTATCACTGCAGATCTGTAAGTGCTCTTTATTCCTCCATAACAGCAACAGGTTCGACTGAAGTTCTTGGTATAATTTGGGAACTATATATATAAGATAAATAAAATTTGGAACTTTATTTATCTTACCCTCCTTCAAGGTTTCAGCCTAAGCTAATGAAGTCTGCAGGAACTCCGCATGTAGTGCAGGATATTTTGGAAATTAGAACAGTCCCAGCAGATCAAATCACTGTGAATTGGCCAAAAGGGATCCCTCATTGATTATTCCTGCCAAATCCTCTTTAAACAAAAGGACTGGAAGATGCCTTCATACACATAGCTCTTTAAGACAGTCTTTTTAGATCAATTGCTATACAAACATATTCCTCCATTAAACTCAAACACACACAATCTATACTAAGTACATGTCCAGTGGGAATACAATATGAATTGAGCATAATTTTAAGTATTAGATTTTTCCCATGAATACAGTCCTTACCTTCTCAAGAACTCCTAAAATACATTCATAGATGAATTTTGACATTGAGATGCTGTTATGATTATATAGTCAAATTAGCACTGCAAGTGTAAAATATATCCACTTAACTTACATCAGCTGAAGCATCTCCACACAGTATTTCCTCAGAGGCTTTCACAAGGAACAGGTCCTGTAGGTAATGGATGGGGTTGAGGATTAGAGAGCATGTGCCTTTTTAGGGGTATGACAAGTTTCTGCCTACACTGGGCACATCATTACCTTGCATTCTCTCTTGTATATGACAACACAGTTTCATCAGACCTCAGCCCTGCCCATGACAATTTCCCAGATAGACCTGAATGGGTTGGAATTTCTCATTAGCAGAGTACAGTTCATGAAGAAATCACTATTCTTGCAGGAAGGGGGTGGCTTGATATTAAACTGAAGGATTTAAACCAGTTCAGTAGAGCTCAAGAAACTGCGTCACAAAGTGGCTGTGTTACCCCACAGGACATGTGTTGGGGCACAGGTCAGAAAACAGTGCTGAGTCCCCATAAGGACTGACCCAGGAACAGCAAGACCCAAAGGCCACAAAAAATTCCTGTCACTAAGAGCAGGTTCTTGAACCATATGTGGGTGTTACACGATCTCATCTTCAAAATGCACCCACAGTCCCTCCCTCACACATTACTTGAGGCCTCCTCAACTACTCCAGTGAAAAATAGCTCTTTTTAAAGCTTCTTCCATCCTGTGCTTGCCTACAGCCCCGAGGCGCTATGGCACAGAGCGGCCCTTGGCGCAGCCCGTAAGGCCGAGGGAGGCAGGTTCGGTGCCGATCCGGCACAGCTGCCGCCGCACCTTTCCCTCAGGGCAGAACGGGGCGGGCCCCGAGGGCCGCGCCGGCAGAGGGCGCCCCGCGCGCGGGCACGGCGCCCTCAGGGAGAGGGGCGGGTCTGGCCAGGCCCCCCAGGGACACGGCGGGAGGGGAGAGGAGCGAGCGGCGCTGAGCACCTGTACACGGCGGGAAGAGACGGTTAAAGCCTCCTGTGAGAATACGATGCTTCCCTCTAGTGGGTTCTCTTTTTGTGACCATGCTTCATACGGAAGTACTGCTCCATAGGTCCGATCCTAACCCTTGCAGGCAGATGGTGAAGCACGATGCAGGTGCCACAGGAGGGAGGTTCAACCCTCAGCACCCAGCCCTGCCAGCGAAGCAGCACAGCAAAGATGGGCACTAAGGGGTCCCAGCTCATAGAGGGTAGTCAAGTGTTGAGGGTATGAGAACCAAAGTTTCCTTTCAATGCTTGTGTCTTACCTTTATTAAAGGTGTTACAGAACAATAGCCAGAGCATGCCAGTTTGCTAGCAAAGAGGTTAACAGTAGTAGAGAACAAAAAGAGGATAAACAAAGTTGTTGACAAGCAGGTTTCTCTATTTTTTCATTGTTGTTGTCAGACAGCAATGCTGATTCAACAGTGAGAAAGTGCCCCTGCAGGATACCAAAAATACATTTCTTCTCCAAGTGATCCCAAGCTTTTGCTTCACAAACTCTGGAAAACTGTTTGGAGAAGCTACAATATCACTGTCACTCCAAGAACTTTCTTCCTTTTTGGATAGCTGTCCACATAGCTTACAGACAAAACAGGAAATCTTTTACCAAACATCAGTAAACTTTCATTTTCACAGTAGCATTGGGAAAAAAAATCTGTATTTTGCTCAAAAGAGATGAAATCTACCCAAACAACCTACAGCTGTAGATTTGATTCTTTAAACACATTCTAGTTTCCAGCTTACAGTAGAACCAGTCCAAAAAGACAAAAGTCAGCTTACTTGGCTTCAGAGGACCTTACACAATGAGTGAGGCAAATGTAACTAGGGCTGCACTTTAAAGACAGAGTGAAGAAGTTTTACTCATCCATCATACCTTTTATTTTCTAGTATCAGTAGGTGATCATCTTTAAGGAAGTTGAGGGATAAGAATTGAGGACTATAACAGCTGCACTTTACAGATTAACAGCCACAAAAACAGAAAGCAACTATACAACCTCAGGGTTTCACAGAACTCGTTTCATTTGTAACACTTGACGCAACAGGATTAACTGCAACAAGTGAAGAGAGCTACATCTGTAAAGTGCTATTTTTTGTTAGAAGTGGCTAAAAAAAGCACAACTACAACAGATTTGGGTATTTGGTGGTGAGATTGTCGATGTCCTCCAAGTATTTCATTTCAAGCTCTGTGTTTTTTGATGAAATTGATGAGCCCATTTGTTGAGCTATCATGAGACGTCACTGGAGCATCTGACTCCAGTTCAGGCTCAATTTTCTTGGCAAGTTGTTTTCCAAGCTCCACTCTGCATTTATAAAAGCAGAAGACAAAAAAGCAATATTAGTGCTAACAACTTACAGTATTTACTATAAGGCATTGATACGAAAAATAGATGCCAGTAAAAGTAACTTCCCAGTGAACAGTATGGTATTTTACCCCTCAAAAATTACTCCAAAGTATTCAACTCAGTGCCATTCATGAAAAACTGGAGTTCTCATAGTTGCTTAGCTGAGCAGACAGCTCAAATTACAAGATGACTAAGTGAACATTTTGTTTGAGAAGATAAGCAAAGTCTTTTCACCTCAGTATTCACTTGTGTTATGCAGCCTGCCCCAGTGCAGAATGCATGCAGCTGGCTCCTGCTCACTGTTGAACATGATAGCGCTCAGAACACTGATATGTGCCACCCAAACAACGAACAGCTGAGTTGCAGCCTGGAAGCATCTCCAGCACTACAGTGGGCTATCCAGGAGTTACAGCCTCACAGTGTAAGAACCTAGGATATTCCAACAGCTGCAAGAAACAAGGCTGGTTCTACAGCATCCCCACATTCCACAGTTTTGGATGCCATTCTGGATTTTCATGTGTGGCAGTAAAAGCTGTACGTACTCCTACCACACTCCTCATTTCAGGTTTTATAGCAGACATCAGGTTATACGAGTCTTCCATTTTCAGGTTCTGCTACAGTATTTCGTTATAAAACGTGCTGTAGTTGCGTAGCACCAAAGAACACATACAAAGACTAAGGTCGCTTAGTGTAAACTGATATTCTACACCTGTAGAGCAAATGTGCTCTTCAAAACAACTCCTCACAGCACAGGCAGGTTGCACCTGAAAAAAAATCTTATTTCCCAATCCCTCTACCTAAGCCTACATACAGTATGTTGTACAGCTCATATTACTCCAGATGAAAGAACCTGATTAAAAGTCTTTCATTTTTAAGTGACACAGTGACAGACTCCTCCAAGCTGCTGTTGTGCTCATGGAGCTCCAGCACAGCCCTCAGTCACAGATGCAGCCTGCATGAAACCAAGGGCTCCTGCATACACAGACCTCTGCCAGGAATGTCGTCTCTCCAGTATAAGAAAAATAAGAGGTGGTCAATCAGACCACCAGTAGTAGGCAGTTTGAGTGGCTCAATAGATGCCACTCAAACTGCCTACTAAATGTTTCTAGGAGGTAAAATAATTCTTTTTTTCACATGCTACAGGGAACACATTTTCCTTCCTAATTCTCAGAGCATACGTTCAGCCTGCATGACTGCTTTCCTCACTACTACATCTTCTTTACATTCATAGTACTTTTTCAAATTCAACTAAACAGAGGTCCTTAGCCAAAATTGTTACCTACAAGTCATTATGCATGGCTAACCTATGCATAATGCATTATGGCATGGTAGCCTATCCTCAGAAAATCTGTTTTCATTTAAAACTATCCCATAATCACACACTCTAAGTATAAAACTTTTTCATTGTCTTTTCTCTAACTCGTGATAGATTCAAGAATCTGTCAATAAGTATACAAGAAACAAACCAAGGAAACTTACCCCCACTGGTCATAACTGTTAATGTCCCAGACAACTCCTTGAACAAATATCTTGTGCTCATACATGGCTATAAACACAAAAAGATTTATCAACAAACTTGATCAGAAAGTCTTCATTAGCATTCACAGATGAGAAATCTATTTACTTACCAATGATGGCTCCCAGGGTGAAGGGGTTGAGTTTTGTAAACATGATGGAATTGGTTGGTCGATTTCCCTCAAAGACCTTTCAAAACAAGAGTTACATTGTCATCTAATATGTTGTAAAACTTACATCAGAAACTTGCAGGTTTTATTTTCCTTAGAGTCCACACTGGACTATTTGCATTACAGCAAATGCTAAGTCCTGAAAGCTTTAAAGGCCTTCAACCACAAAATGGTATCATTTCCATGTTTTATTACAAACACAATGGAAAATGTGTCTCCAAGCACCATTGCTGGCTACTGTGGGCTACAAGAAGTAACCCCAAAAGTCCCTAGCCCAGGGCAGTGCTGAGATAGCCCATCTTTTCTGGAACGCCACCCAAGGCTCAAGAGCCAAAGTGCTGCTCGCAGCCTGTTCCAAGTGCCCTACCAAGGCCCCACTGGTGCCACCCCATCCCAGCTGCCCTGCTACCCCCAGCAAAGCCCTCACTGCCACAGCACCTCCTGAGCCCCCAAGGTACCTTGTGGGGAAGGAGCTTCTCCAGAGCCTCTCCGCTCAGCCCGGCCGCCTGAAGCTCCTTGCGAGCCTCATCAGCCGTCTTCCCTTTCATCAAGGCCTCAGTCTGAGCAAGGAAGTTGGCCAAAAGGATCTAGCAGGTAGAAATAAACACAAGTTACCCTTTGCATAGCTGGAATAGTGATACCTGGTGCTTGAACCCATATCAAGACCTAGTCTAGACTTACAAACCAGTTTTAACACTGTGGCAGTAAAATATGCAGCAGTTTTAGCTATTGCTTCTTACCTCAGAGTGCCAAGAGACTTAATTACCATTTTAAACTACATGTATCCAAAGACAACCAGGACAGTTTTGCAGAATCCTGCCACTGCTGAAGCTGGCAGCAAGTGAGACCAGAGGAGCCAGGACTTCACACAGCCCTTTCACCCAGTATAGTCTATGATTTTAGCTCATGCTACAACTCTATCATGGAAAAACATTAAAATGTGCAAAGATTAGTCAAAGGTAACCAGCTAAGATGTACTTACTCATCTGTATGCAGGAAAATCCCCACAGCTTACCATACACTAATACTTACCAATGCAGTGCAAGGTTTTAGTTTATTGCTCCATCTAATGTTAGCCTGCAAATTTATCTGTGGTTCTGTCCTACCTGAAGATACACCAAGTTTTTTATAGTCAAATGAAACCTTTTCTCCCCTTCTTTTGCAAAGTCATACTCTTAATTTTCATCTGCATTTGGTGTTACTTGACAAAAAATTACTGTTACACAATTTAAATAGCACTTGTATACTGAAATAATGACAAGAATGAATTCAGTGAGTGAAGATGCTTCTTCTTAAGTATGCAGTAAACAGCTGACCTGAACATGTTTCCGCCTTTGGAAGCTAAAAAAAATCTTAGTTCATTGAAAATCCTTAGTCAGATGATACATTAAACTAAAAAATGGACAGGTTAAAAACATCTGTGTAGGTGGCCATCACCCCAGCCATACCATTACATTCACCAAATTTTGTCCTAGAATTTAAGACTTGAAAGCTTCCTCAGAGATGCTGTCACATCAGGTCTGAGAATTCACTTTTTCCTACTCTGCAAGAATTATACTCCTTACAATTCTTCAAGGAATTTTCTCTCCAAATACTTAATTGCTCAACTCTTTCCAGCTTCAGTAGGCCCACAGGAAACACCACTGAGCTGCCTCAAGAGCTGTCACTGCAATTGCTTCAAGAATAAACATACCACTGCATTATATATTACATATAACATGCAATTATAATTTAGATATTTTTAAATCTGTTGTGAATGTTGACAGAGCCTTTGTGTATAGTTTCAAAGGGACATTCAGAAAGATCACATAATGCAATACCAACTAAGCTTCAGTGCCTTGAGCCACAGGAAATATGGTGCCCTAACAAAGAACTTACCTTGTGATGTAAGCCATTTCTGATGGGGTGCTGGGTCTGCACTGGGATCAGGAAGTCACAGGGAATCATGCGAGTTCCTGTAAGAAAAGCCAGGTCAATAACCCTGCAACAGGTAAGTCTTAGAAAAACCTTCACTTCTCACCCCATTTTCAGAGTTACTGGCAGACTCAGTCATTTTTAAAAGCTTTATAGAAAAGTGCAAACTCTGCAGACTCCTGCAGCTCTGTAGGTATTCAGGCTTTGATTCCAGAACAAGGTATTTAACAGTTTGTTTACCTTGGTGAATGAGCTGGTAGAAAGCATGCTGCCCGTTGGTGCCAGGCTCTCCCCACACAATAGGGCCAGTGCTGTAGTCCACACGAGAGCCTTTCTTGGTAATGTATTTGCCATTAGATTCCATATCACCCTAAAGAAAGGAAGGGCAGGATCACTCAGTATCAGTACAAGTTTCCATACGTACTTCAACTACAATAAATAGTGCTTGTTTATAGAAATTTTCTAAGCATCAGGGATACAGCTGCTTAATTTATGGACACCAAGATAACACAGGTATGAGGAAAAGGTCTTTAAGTGAGCAAATAAGCTGATATCGATCTTGGCACCAGTCTCTATAGGCAATTGATTACATGAATTAAGTGACTGCAGTTTTAACTGCCACATGCATTCAGGTCTCTAAACCAGGATAGAAGTTTATCTTCACTTTGTTGTAGGAAGCCTTGCTCTGCTGAGCCCTACCTGCTGGAAGTAGGCAGCAAAGCGGTGCATGTACTGGTCATAGGGCAGCAGGGCATGGGTCTCACAGCCGTAGCAGTTGATGTACCACACCCCCAGCATGGCCAGCAGAACGGGCACGTTCTTCTCCAGGGGGGCAGTGCGGAAGTGATTATCCTACATGTAACAAAGGAAAATTACACTTCTGATAAAGCAACTGCCATCCCTCCCAACTCCTGCATTGTTTTCATTGTTGTGCTGATCCAGTGAGAGCTTCCCACGAACTGTTGTTTTAACAGCATCGAGAGGACACGGGAAGCTAAACTTTAGAAACCAACCTGCCTTCAGTTTCCTTACTAACAACTCCAGAAGAGGAACAAATCCGAAACAGGCATCCCACACTCACCATCCAGTGGGCTCCTGCAAGCAGACTCTCAAAGTTGTCAAAACCTAACAATGAAAAGAAGTCAGTTTGTATTTACTACGACAACTCAAACTTGATTTTTCTTATAGAGACAATTGTGAAACATTTTTGATTCCTTGTATGCAGCAAGGGCTCTCAACTACTAATCAAGTTTAAAGCTGCACTTAGACTGCTCCTGAAATTTGCATCCCATAAGCCAGACATTTGCTTATGCTTGAAGCCCAGACTTCAGAGCAAGTCCAACTTCATGAAACGTAATTCAAAAACCTTTGCCTAAAATTCCCATTCAGGCAGAATGAGCAACTAGAAGGAAAACAGAGGCATTTAATACAGAGCCTGCTTTGAGGCCACATAGTTTTCAGCAAGTTTGAACACTTCATCACTTCACAGCCAGTGGGAGAGACATCCCCCCCAAAAAAACAGGGCTGGGCTAGTACAGCAGGGATTTCTGCACTCTGTGAAGAAGAACAGCTCTAATAATATATTCTCAAAAAAAAGGGCTACCCCTCCCTTCCCTATTCTCTCTTAACAATTCACCTGAGCTTTCTTTGCTTTGTAGTTAGGGTATTTAAACCTCCATTTGCTTTCCCAAATGAATAGTTTCACTAAGGCTAGCCTTTCCTGCAAAAACAGAAATCCTGATTCTTACATAGCAATTGGGAGGTGAAGTGTTCGGAATCAAAGCAGCAGCTCTACCTATGGTCAGAGGCCAGCTGTGGGAGATGAAGGGTCTAAGAGGAAGAAGAGCAGATAGGCTGGCATGTCAGCAGTCAGCACCAAATCTGTCTGACAGCAGCAATGAACAGTTTATTGCAGACAAAACAGTAAGTGCCTACCTTGTTTATTTTGCTCTTATGTTTTTCTACACATGAAAACTCCTATTCATATAATTCCAAAAACCACCAAACCCAATGTTATTCTTTTAACTCCAGTCTAAGGGAATTCTAACTTTTGTCTAGAAAAATAAATGACATTATAGTTTCAGACTTCAAACATCTGAAAGCAGTGATGAGGGAACAAATGTAATCATCAGGCCCTATAGCCTAGACAAAGTGCTGGGAACAAAAGGAATTAATAGCAGAAGGAAATAGTTAGCAATGCTAAACAGAGCTCTCATGCAGACCTAGAGACAGGATTTTGGTGTTTAATGTGTGTATACTTACAGATACTAAATACCCTACTTCAAGTTTAGGAATGTCAGTTGCAAGGTCTGATTTTCAACACTGACACAGCTTTACATAAATCAGGCACTTTTGGCTATGTGACCAAAGCAGTGCAATTTGACTGTTTGTACCCAAGTATGAGGTAATTTCCAAAACTGTATTTGCAGTACTAAAATATCAACATTTCCATTGTATTCCAGGTCATTTTTTTAGCACCCACTTCCAACCACTCAGAGTAGGCAGGTAAATAGTATTTGCCTCAAATCTGATTCATAGTCTACTATTGTTAATGTACTCCACAGTTATATTCCTGAAGCAAACAGCAATTCTTGGCATGGTGACATCACAGGAATACCTACCAATATGCAGGGCGATGGAGAGACCAATGGCAGACCACAGGGAGTAGCGGCCACCAACCCACTGCAAACAAGAGATGGTTGAGATAGAGAAGTGCAAGGCTTTTACATTCAAACTATTAGAAAACAGCAGCACATGTTTAGACTGTTCCCAGCAAAATCAATACTCTTTCTGGTGATAGTTCACCATATATATTTGGCATAGTCAAGGGAACCTGCACTTTACAGTGCACCCTAATGAATCCTCAAGTATGCCTTTCCTGAGAGTCTGAAGTTATCCTACTTGTCCAATTTTCAGAATATCTGTTGAAGTAGATACCTTGATTCCAAGGTATCTACTTCAAGTTCACTTCCAAATCCTGAACTGGCAGCTTGTATAACTGCTTTCATAATATCACTCCTCTACAGGGAAAGCCTGCTTCAGCAAAATTCTGACACTTGGGAAAGGTAACATTCCAAATAACTTCTGAACAGCAGCTCATGTCAGGCAACTAGTCAATGAGACAAATCAACCTGTTTCTAATTAAGTGTAAGGACCAAGACTAAGGGCAGTATACTTAAAATATGCATCTGCTACAAAATCTCCAATCAGGCTCCCATTTCTGATGTCTGACCTTTACCAGGCCTAGGTTATACACCATAGACACCAACAGGCAAATGTCACAGCTTATAATAACTACTTACACAGAGGAATAAGCCAAGACTATCTCCTGTTACTCAACAGCTGATTAGACAGCTAAGAACATAGAAGACTCCTCTTCAGACCTTTGACTGGAAGATTCTAACAGAATGAGCAAGAGTTGTCAATTTGCCTTTAGTTAAGGGTTTTCAGGTGTGTCAGTGCACTGAACACAACTCCTATAATTTAGGTGCTTTTGCAGTTTCTAGATATCTAGTTGGAATCCTCTTACTTGCTTCAGAAAAAGCTAACAGTTAACATCTACCCCATAATATCAGACATTTACTTACATCCCAAAACTCAAACATGTTCTCTGGGTCAATTCCAAAGTCTTTAACTTTAGGCTAAAATAAACATGTAAAAACACCATAAGTAAAACCAACGGTCATAAAAAGCTTCATACCAAGCAAACACACACAAATTAGGTATCTATTAAATAAACACAACACAAATTCCACAACTACATCTATTGTAAAAAATGCATAACATCCATCACAAAAATTACATTTTCATTTCCAGAAATAACTATCACTACTCACTATTAAAAATTATATACATTCATTTTCTGATGAATCTAAGTGGCCATATAGTTAAAGCTGGACTGACATTCAGTTTACATTGAACAGAACCATAATGTCAGTCCCTGACAGTCTGTCAATGACTGCAGTGTTTTTCTAATTGCTGCCGGTCTCTCTACTCCATATTTTTTAATGAAGCACCACATCAGAGTGTGTTCATCATAAGCTTTATTCAAACTGCCTGCACTATTTCAGCTCTTACCTGGAGTTCAGAATAACATTTGTTTATGTAACTGCATTCACACACACACTTAAGCAATTACAGGTAACACAATAAGAACAGGAGTCACTTCAAGCTCAAGAGCTCTTGATTACAGATTTAAAGCTCTAGCAGAAAAAGCACACATCTATAATCAAAGTCCAGTCTTGGTATAGTTCAGTATTCTAGAAGTGTTTCAGCTACTTTGAGTAGAAAAAAAAGGCTTCCTTTCAAGAGGAATGCTAAAATTTGGTATTCAAGCATCTTAAAAGATAGGCTTCCCTACTAGATTTTAAAGTAAGGCTGTCTTAAAGGTATATATGAAAAATAAACTAGATTAGCTATACTTACAGCATTGGTAGACAAGGCAACAAAATGCTTAGCCACAGCTGAAGCCTTAAGAAAAATAAACACAGTTAGATCTAGAATTTAACTATTTTCATTTCTGGTTATAAAGCTGATCCACTACCATTTAAACAAAAAGCTGTTGACTATCATCAGTTGTTTCTGTGTCATTAATTTGTAATCATCTTATTCACATTCAGTGTGGGATTTGGCAGCACACCCAAAGAGAACATTCTGATTACATTCTCATCAAGCCCTCCAGAAGCATGCCCTCCTGAGAGGGACACACCCTCTCCTTCAGAGTCTCTTATCAGCCTGAACACCACCACCACAGCTTTGGAGCAGATGGTGCTCAATGTACATCCACTGCCATTCCAGCCAGGGTCGAAAAATCAAGACAACTGGAATTACTGATAAATGTCAAGCTCCAGATTTAGACTTCAGTCTTTCAGAAGGTGTTCTGGTGAATAAAGATGAGTTGTCTGAACAGTAGTGTAAGGAGAAATTTCAAAAGCCCACCTTTCAAACTAAGTACAGCCACCCTGACTAGAACAGGTTACAAACCATCTTAATTACCTAACAGGCAGTATCTGCTTTTTGCCTTTTAAGAGTTAGAAGTAAGAGAATGAGCCAAATACAAGGTTTCTACTCATAGCACAGCCATCTGCCACAGAAATGTCAGTTTATCATTCCAACCATAGCTTCATTTCTAGTTTTTAAAGATTTGGCAATAATTTAAAGGTAGTGCCACACCGCATTCTTCTGTTTTCATTATCAGTAGTTCTACCAAATTACTGGTCAGCTCTAAGGCAAACACTACACTCTACTACTTAACAAGCAAGATTTGGAGGAACAATACATTTAACAACTATTTAAACGCACTAGTTTTTGTTATATCACCTTGATTGGACAAAATGGTCTGTCATTAACAAAGCACTGAAATGATCTAAGTATCATTTGCTAAGCTTATGTTTGGGCAGTTATTGGTTCTGCTCCAAAGCACACAGAATAACCAGGAAGAAATTGCACAACAAAAAAGACTGCTGCAGTCTGCTACTTAAGCTAAACATCTCAGACTTACATCATTCGCAGCACGCAAGAACCACTCTTTGGCCGTTTCCGCATTGGTGATGGTTTCCTGGGTGGTGAAAGTCTGCACATTGGAAAACAAGCAAATAAGTAAAACACTGTTCTTAAAATGGAAAAAACTTCAGGTTACTAAAGCATCACATGTTCAGATAACCAGAGCAGAGTGATTCTAGATATTCATGATACACAGCTGCTGCCAGATTACAGAAAAAAGCAAGCTTATGAATCCAGTAAACACTAATATTGCTAGATTTACCCATCTAGTTTTAAACTAGTATGTACCTGAAATTGGAATAATTATTCCCCATTTCCTACCTTCCCACTCCCCAAACTGTTCTGCAAAACCTTGATAATAAAGTCTTCTACTTCAGTCTTTTACTAAAAAATTAAAGTTTTACTGTTCAACTGAAAACAAACTAATTGAACATCGAAACAGGATAAACCCAGCTGGACTGTCCTACTGTTCTTCAATTCCTACTTCTTCATGGAAGAACACTCATTTCTGCCAAGACTCTTGTCATAATTTTTCTTTTGCTGATTAGAGGAAAACATTTTCCTGCTTCATGAAGTGTGCACAGAAGTTCAGTCATGCAGTTTTGCAAGTATCTACAACCATTCTGATTTACCCAGTCATCAAAATTTAGCTTTAAGCATGAACACTAGATTCATCCTACTCTCATCCATCTCCACAAATATTGCATTATAAAACATAAGCCTGTTATGGAGAGAAAAAAATGCCATTCATCCTCTTCCAAATACATCCAATTATCTAACTAGAGTCTGGCAAACAAACTCAAGTGTTACTCTTTCAATCTGGCAGTTTCCTAAGCTTTTGAACCGTGATCCCTGGACTCAATTATTCCAAGTGACCATTAGTATTACTCTGCACAGTTTCCTTATTATTCCGTAAGCTGTTGCTCGGCTGCAGCACTGCCAAGATAAGATAATGAGCACTGTGCAGAGCATGTGTCAGCACCACACACGTGTTCATTTCCTGCAGATTGTCTCCAACAGCAGAAAGGTTCTACTGTGCTTTACAAATGAAGGCAACCCAAGTTACATAACCATGAAGTTTGTCTCCACCTCTTTCCTCTGCTCAGACAGAAGCATTTCTCAGAGCAAGAGGGCTGCTGGCAATTACGCTTACAGAGTAAGTTCTTAGCAAGGCAAGACTTAAAGGCAGCTATTCAGTCTATAATCAGAAATAAGTGTCATCTTATAAAGTACCAGCAGACTATCTTTACCTCTAAGTAAAGCAGCTTAGTATTTATAGTGCTCAAGGAACTCAGCATTTAAGTTATTTAGGTGAAGGTACTTTGTGACTACCCTAAAATAAAATGGAGATTCTTAAAACTACATGCAATTCATTAATGCAAAAAACCAGAACACTTAACAAGTAACACTGTACTTAAAATAAAGGACCAAAAGTCATTTAGGAATAAAATAACATCCAGAATTTCCAAGAAATGACTACATTGGATCCTACACTCCACCTACAGAGAAGTGCAAGAAAACAAACTTTTGTGAATAAAGCTAAAACTTGCATTGACTGAGAAATAAACCCCAGACAACAAAAAATTTTTTGTGTATCTTATTTAGGTTAAGCAATTCTCAGCACTTGACTTACAGATCTCCAAGTATTTCAGTAGCAACACAAGCCTGTACTGCACGTTTAGAAAGAACCACAACAGGCCTGTTTAGAAATAATCCACACTCTAAGTCCCTAATCTAGATACTCCTGTGGACAGATGTCTCTTCTGACTGAATTCTTTACAGGCAGAGCAAGTCACAGGCAGTGCTTGTGTCAGACATACCTTCGATGCAATGATGAAGAGAGTAGTGTCTGGTTTAAGTTCAGCCAGGGTTTTGGCTATATGAGTACCATCAATATTGGATACAAACCAGACACGAGGGCCTCCCTTGGAATACGGTTTCAGAGCTTCAGTTACCATCAGAGGGCCCTGGATAGAAGCCACAATTAGATTTTATCCTCACTGTAAGCATGTACACAAAGATGTGCAGGGTGTATAGAAGTCAGGAGCTTACCAAGTCAGAGCCACCAATCCCAATATTGACCACATCAGTGATTGCCTTTCCGGTGTAGCCTTTCCATTCACCGCTACGGACCCTCTGTGGCAAGAAAAAAATTAAAATGCAATGACCATTTTATACTTACACTAAAGCTAGTGATGCTAACCCTGGAGATAGGCTTTGTTTTCAGGTATTGTTGTACAAAGTTGCCAAAGACAGCCTTCAAGCCTCCAGACCTTAAGGCCTACACTCAGGGCTACCTTCTTAGCTAGACATTGCATTATGTCTAAGATTGATGTTGCAGTGTGTTTTTACTTCTATCATTTAATGAAGTTAAAACTCTCACCCTTCTGTGTGGATTGCTATAGCACCTACAGTACTTGCTAAGGCAAGAGCCATCTATCCAAAAATGAAAAAGTCTCGGGCATTAAACTATTTGCAACAAACAAAGAACTGCTTCAGGTTCAAGTAAGTATCTTTAACTAAAAAAAAACTTAACTAAACTGGAAGACAATATTAATAAAGCCACAGAGATAAGAGATTTACTGGCAAACCAGACATTCTAAAAGCTTTTCTAGTGCAAGTATGCTTTGCATTAGGATTTATTTCTGGGCTTCACCTTAACAGCACATGGTACAAGTTCCTGCTCTGTTCTTGTTCTTTAAGAGTCACTGAGAGTTTCAAAACAAAATTACAATCATTAAATAAGAAACTCTACATTGAATTTTGTCCATCATCTACCACCTGTGCATTCAATCTGTTGCAGTCACAAAAGCAATCTTTCTAGTATCACAAATACTTCCAAGTACATTCCCAAATTCTAAAGCAATTTTTCTACAAAGCACTTGGTTATGCTGGTATTTGCTCTCCTTCGCCACAAATGTTTAAGCTCTTCATTTTTCCAAACAGAAAATCCATTTTTAGTATACTGCATTCCTGTACCTCATAGATTATACATAGTCTTAAAATCTCATCTGCTAAGTAAGTTGACTGGAACCCACATCTTCATTAGTATTTTCAAAGAAACTGCTTAACATGATTTTTATTTTGCAGAGAAGATACATCTGCATGGAAAGTGATATTCATAGGCTCTGATAATTCAAACCACACAGCAAACAAGAGGCACCAGTGCAAACTCTTGTTTTGTACTACCAAAACCTTAACCAGCTAGAAATCCTGTGGTGGCAGACACTGAATTTCCATGGCCATTCAATTCTCACAGCATATGAGGAATGTACCAAATTCACACCAGTTCACCAATTGGTGTCAGTTACTGTGATTTTTGCATTTATCATTAAGAACTGGACAGAATGCAAGCTCATTTTGCATAGGTTAGAAGAATGAGTCGGCAGTGAAACAGGGCACTATCACCTGGGTAAAGCTCATAACAGCAACCAAGCAGGTCCAGGACCAGCCTTGTTTAAAATGCATCAAAACTACTCCGGGAGTTTTTACTGCAAACAGAGTAGAATCAAAGTAATTTGACCTAAAACCAGAAGGTCCCTAAACTATTTAAATAGAGCACAATCAAACAGCAATTGAGCTGGGAACTTCTACCTCTCTCCTGATTTTACACAAATGTTAAGAGGCAGTTTCTACCTGATGCAGCCAATTAGTTGAAAAATTAGCAAGAAATAAAGTAATATTTGAATGGTACTTAATGATTTACAAGACTTCCAAAGTACACACAAGATTACTGCTGAAAGAGCAAGATCTAGGGAGCCCATTAAACAAAAACCCAACTGGAAACAGGGAGAGAAAAGTGAGTCAATAAAACCAGCTCCAACTCCATTCTTGAGCCAGAACTATTGTAAACCTCAAAGGACACAATAATTCATGTGAACCAGTCTACAATCAACACTTCACAATACACATGTAAGAACCTGGCTGGGTATAGAACAAATACATGAAAAATAAGCTATGGTGGTAAAATACCTGACAGAAGTGTTTCATTTTGTCCAACACTTTGTTTACTTCCGGAACAACATCCTTCCCATCCACAAGGATTGGCACATTGGAGCGATTTCTCAGAGCAATGTGAAGCACAGCTCGGTTCTGAAACAAGGGAAAAAAAATATCACGAGGAAGCTATTTCCAAGTTATATCCCAGGGCCTCAGATGCCTCATCCAGAAGGCAGTACAGTCCTCAAGATTCAAAAAACCTTTAGATTAACTGGGATTAGTAGAGCGGTATTTTCAGTGTGTGTACATACACACAGCAGCAGCTACCTCAATCACCCTCTCACTTCACCAACTCAGTGCAGAGGGCTTACAACAGCACAATATGCAAAGTAACCGTTTACTTGGGAAAAAAGGTTCAAAATCCCTTTAAAAGCATTCAGAGACTGAGGTTCAGAATTCAGCAATATTCACTACTCAGTGATCTTTATTTTGGCATGCTTTAGGTATACAAGAATTAAATTGTTTCTTATTGATGACAATAGTAAAAAATCAATTATAACGAACAGCTGAAGTTATTTTCTCTGGCATCTTCTCAGTTATCCCAAGTAGACCATTTCATATAGGGAGAGAAAAGTAACTTAAATATTTGACAACAACGGATACAATAGTCACATCCCTCCATCCACTGCCCACAATTAAATGTTGCCTGAACACTTGCACACCAAATACGTAGGCAGTCGTTGTGTTGTAGGACAAAAAAAATCTCTTAGCATGCACCATTTTATGTTACTTCTCCAGTTACACATAAAGCAAAGCACTGAAATCTGGCCTGTAGTTCAGCTGTTTAAGAGCTTAACAGTTTTAATCTCGAATGAAAGAATTAGTCAATACTAACAAACAAATTAAAAAATTAGTCTGCTCTATCTCATTGTTCCTTACTACCATGAGATGCATTGTGAGACAAAGACAACACAGACAACATGAACTGCCAAGTTATGATTTAAATACCAAATGCTAATTCAAAAATCACTGAGTTTGGGGTTACTGACTTGGAATACAAAAAACCTCTTTCACTTGCTAATTAAAGTATACCCACTCAAATTTGGGGTGAACAGAGAAATTTTTTTGCAGCACATAGCCATGGGATGGTATTTGGTAAGTACTGCTCACTGCCAGGCTTGAAGGATGCTTTGTCTAATCAAGAGCAGTCGTCATACTTGACCTGATCTCTATGGTTAAGCAGAAGCGTTCTCTAAACATCATGCAGGCTATGAAGACTGTCCCCATGGTGAGTGGTCTGTTGAGTTACCTTGTACCATACCAAGCCCCAAGTTTTAACTCATCTGGGGCAAACACCTGGCACTGACACACACGGGTGCACTATAAAGAACTTCCACATAAGCACACACCATGCAGCCAATGCCTGCAGCACCAAGTACAGACAAGTCTAAAATACTTCAGACAAATATCCAAAGAATGTTCTAAAGCAGATGAAGTAGTGGACAAGTCAGTTCTTGCTATCAAGCAGCTCCCTTATGCCTTACTGCTTTAGGTTTATTCATGTTGTTTGACAGCATCCTGCTTAACATCTGACAATTTCACATCATCCACATGCTCATATTCCAGAGCCAAACCAACCCAATTTGATATTCTATACGAACAAAAAATTAGGCAAACTGTCGCTGTTGTACCCGGGACGGTGAGAAACTGCACAACCAAGATCCGGAGAAAAGGGCTTATTTAATGAATTATAAATCGGTTTATATAACTTGATTCACAAGAGTAGCATAGTACTATTGGTCCCTTGGTCAATCACCTCCTAGAATGATTGGTGGAGGCTATACAACACCCATCTCAAAATATTTTCCTCAGTGTACCATAACAATACTAACTGAACAACAGCAGGTGCAAAGATAGAGAATTAGTTTACAAAAACCCGTAGGAGTGTTTTGCATCGTTTTCGTGAGAGACACAGAGTTCTCACAGAATGCTGCAGAAAGCTGAAAAATCCCTCTACTAAAGCTTTTCAGTGTCCACAGCAAACCCCATCTAAGTCAACTTCTGAATCAGAAGAAGCAACTGAGAAACAGCCTGATAAGAAAAGAAGCGTTTCTAGACTTGTAAGATACATACAGTGGTATCAAGATGCAGGAAAAGAGGGAGCTAGCAGCAGAAGCTGAACATATCACAGTGTAATATTGTGTTTAGGTGCTTTCTGTGAAAATTGCACCCTTCTGAGACTTCAGCTGCTATACTTGCTCTCAATATACAGTGAAGAACAACTCTGTAATATACAGTCAGAGACGGGCTAACCCTGTAATAATTTGTGTTACGTGAGGCTAGTGAAAGGCAGTATCTGACAAAACAACCCTCCAGACAGATTTAAGACTCCTCACCCTCTTTCCCTGCTTTCTTTTTTCACTAGCTACATCTGCAAATTGAAGGCATTAATACAGAAGGAACAGGAACAGTTTCTCCAGTGAAACTGTATGTTTCTGTCTGTGCCTTTTTACAAACATGAATCATTCACAAACAATACAATGTCCAACTGCTGAGTTACTTTAAGCAAACAGCTTGTGCAACAGCAAAATCAGTCAATAGCCAAGTTAAAGGAAGTACTGGTTTCTCTGAATTTGCCTCCTACTAAGTAGCCTTAGTTTTTAAGGCAGACTAATTAAATCCACTATACTGTTGAGTTCCCAGTTTTCATCCTATTTTTAATATCAGAAAAAGTACAGTTGGCTTTCTGTATGTTTTAATAAAGATTTAACCATAACTGCAACCTTCAGATCTACAAAAAGAGGAAGGTACTCATCCTCTTACTGAAATACACAGCTAATTTCCCAAAGACAAGTAGCATCACAGCCCAAAGCAGAAAGCCTTATACAATCCTCCCTCACACCCTTTAGGCAGTTTAACTAAGCTTTATGAACACTAACATTAGGCAAAAGCATGTAAGGGATACCTGGAATGCAATACTCTGCTCCATGCCCTTTGCAAGGTCTAATTCATCTTCCTCTCTAGGAAAGAGGGAAGAGAAGAAAAAAAAAAATACCACCAAAATCTCTTAAAATAAGATGTACCAAAGGAAGGAGTTTTTTTAGCAAGAGCTGTAAAATTTTCTCTTGAAGTAGTGCAGCAAACATCACAACCACTCAGCATTTCAAAGGAGTATTTAAAGTAAGTTTTTTCAAGACTTTGATTACACAGATGCATAAACATCCACAATACACAGGCACAACTAACATGGAAAGAACCATGGACAGAAATAGCCTTACCTCAGTGAAGTTGATCTTCTCCCCACTAAACATGCGCTCTCTGGCACTTTCCACACCCCTTGACTTTGCCTGAGAAAGGTAAATACAGATTCCTCTTGAAAAAGTGGGAAGTCAACATACACTACAAAAGTTCAGCTACATTAAGGGGTATGAACATTTAACACAAGATAGGGAAACAAAAATTATGATGGATTAAAAGACCCACTAGATTCTAGGTAAAAAATGAAGATTCTCCTTTTTTAAAGTATTTTTATGCAGATCTGTATTGAAAAATGGCTTTGTAACTTGGGGCTAGACGATAACGCAAGAATTTGAATCCTGCCAAGATTTGTAAACAGATGCCTTTTAACTTATATGTTAGCTAATGTTTATAAATGGTGCTAGAATAGTGAGTTGCAGGTAAAAGCTATTTTGTTTATTGATGCAAGATTTTAAATAGTTACCAGTTCCATCAGCATTTTCATCACTTCTTCTGTAACAAGGTTCTTGGAGTAATCCAGTAAGATATCTCCATGGTCAGTATTCAGAGTCAAGCTGTCAAAACCAACAGGTTGTTTAATTACACATTCCTGAAGGGTGGCTCTTTTAAGCAAGACAATGGTAACTCCACTATAGATTACAAAATAATGAGAATCCTAATTAGACTAAGTTAGTAAAGAAGATGTGGGTGACCAACTTGCCCAACAAGTTTTATAAAATGACTGCTGTTTTTTGAAAACCATGTTTTTCTACAACCTGAATTACAGTGTCCACTTTCTGCTTATGAAAACCAAATACAATGAAGCATATTTGATGCATAGTTGACAATCACACACTGTTTCCACTGAGCCACCAGCATTCTCTAGCAATAATAAACCTTTTCTTAATGTATTATCAGTAAAGAGCTCGTCACATTCTTCTGCTGCTGGAAAATTAAACTGTCTTCCTGCAGGTCCAAGTCTTGAACAAGTCTAATTTAAAAATCTATACAACTTCATGTACAGAAGCATTCTGTCAACTACTCTGCAGAATTAAACCCCATTTGTGCATGGTTTTGTTTCACAGTCCTCATCAATTCAGTGGAGGTCTTCAAATTATTTAACTAATGATCTGTAAGCTACAGCCTAACCCTTCAGAATGCAGGTACTTGTAGGTCCACATCTGAGAGGAAACACAGAAATGGTAGCCCAGTAGAAACCAAGTGAGCCCATTTGTATTTACTATCCTTGTATCTATACGATAGGTTCTACAGTTCCTCTAGTCCTTTACAACATTGGCTTTTTACCAGTTTACTTTTTACCTTCAATTTCTTCTTTACAATCATTTCCAACCAAATCTATGCAATCACTCGAACTGAAGGGCTGAATTCTGTAAGTCAGCCTTCAATAAAAGCACATCTTATCCTCCCTGTTGCTCCACACAGGCCCCCCCCCCGAAATTGCAGCCATGAAAATTCTCAGTGTTTCTTGCCTTGTTCATTGTCTCCCCTGCTTTTTCTTTCTCAATACCTGAGCACAGAAACATGCTGTTATTTTAGCTGCCACATATGCCAGAGACTTCACAGGGACACACCATGGCATAACTGTTATTCATACATAACATGACAAAGCAGGAAAGATTCTTCAAAGGAAGAATGGAGCTGAACTTGCAATAACAGTAATAACCAGCAAGGCCTTAACATTTCAGTGGTTTCACTAACTGTTAACTTCATTAACTGTTCATTAACAGCAACATCCTTTTTATGGTCTTAAAATATATGAGTGAATAAGGAAAGGAAGGCGTCTTCAAGCAGATTCTTAGAACCACGTTTCTTTAATAAGTGAGAACAAAGACAAGCAAGGAAAAGCAGTTATCAATGCTGTTAACCACCCTTCTCTTCTGCAGGCTGCCAACAGTGATCCTGAAACCCTGACCACCCAGCACTAGGATCCATGGGATATGGCTAGCTAATGGAAGAACTGGTTTGTCTCACCTACATTTGCTACTCTGATACAGTACAGAAGAAAAATAAGAACAAGTCTTTGAAATTTGATGCAATTTATTTACAGACACATCTCAGACTTGAATACATTTCACTAATGATACAGCAAGATCATTAATATACTAACACTTCTTCAGTTTAGAAGTTTAGAACACTTCTCCTATATTAAACTGAAGATGATAGCCTCTCCCAGTGTTCTATTCCACAAAGAAAAGGATTTCATGTTTACTTGACATGTTTTACATCTACAATTCATTATTTTACATATATGAATGAAAATCAATCTCACTAGACCTAGAAGACAAAATATCTCATGAAATTACGGCTGGATTCAAACCACTGCTCATTTGAAGAAACTAAAGAAGTGTGCTACCCAAGACATTTCAGGCAAAACCAAATCAAGTAATGGCTACCAGATTTAACTTCCCACACACATGGTGGAGCACACAGTGTACAATGTAATCTTGTGTTAAGCCCTTACAGCAAGGGATCCCTCCACTCTTTGTTTAAACAGAAGCCCCAAACCCTGCAGCTAAGCTGTGTTCTGCCCAACTACCCACTCTGCAATGCAGCAGCTCATGGCAGTGGTGCTCGGCGGGGACAAGAGCCTTGTCACGTAAGCCACAGCCACTTCTAAGTGATGCGGCCCTTAACCTGCAGCATCTCAATGATTTCATCTCCCATCACATCTTCCATTTACACTGGAGGCTCTTTCTTATCCTTGGTAATGGACTGGACAAGCCAAGCAGCAGGAGTGTCATTTTAGTGCTTTCTATCTGCATCAGGGTACCTTTGTGAGCACCCAGGTGTCTCTTACCGGCTGAGTTTTATGACGGCTGCATCACTATCTGTTCTAACCTTTTCAAAACCAGCAGTTTCTAGTGAACAACCCATGCTGATAAGAATTCCTGTTCCTACCAGACCTTACCTTACCACCTTGGGTGGCAAAGATCTCTCACACTTGTGACTACACTCCTTATCAGGAAAACAGGATATACAAATTCTGAACCAGAAAAAAAAGGACAAAAGAAAGAAAGGATCTTCTGTATATATATTCTACAGGATGCAAACAGTACGTGTAAGGTTCTTACAATATTAAATAGATACTTGTGCTCAGATATAAAATATACAGATTAAAAACCATTCACACCAGCCTCAAATTCCTCCAGAACCAGTATCAGGAAGCACTTTCACCTGGGTAGAGCTTTTCTTTTCCTTCTAAAGGAAGGGAGTCAATGATTTTACAACAACATCTAGTAAAAATAAAAAATATTCATAAAGCCTAATTTCACATGAGGGAAGTTGCAAACTACATAGGACCATGTGGCCAAACCTCCAGACTACTTCGGTTTTCAACAGATATTAGCTACCATCCTCCTGCTGGTCTGGCTCAGAGTGGCCAGCACTGGTAAGAGTACTAGTGAAGCTGTCAGCTCTACAATTGTACTTTGCTATGAGGAAGTTCTCCTAGACTAGAATGAGATTACTTATCAGGAAACAAGACTGAAATAATTAAAAGAAAGGATTAAGATAGATGAAGTAAACTTAAGACACTCCAACTGTTTACTTATGGGCAGCACAAAAGGACATGAATTAGGGTAGCTATTTGAAATAACCTCAGTAAAGACCATTTCACCAAAAAAATACTGGAGATAAGGAAAACTTGCAACAAGAACTAGGTCTACTAGTGAGGATCGAGTAGATTTGTATAAGACATTACTGATGAATTTCTTAACGATGTATAAAGTCCTGTTAAAAGGGCCAGGTGAAGTCAGTACTCCAAAAATTTAGCATACTTTTTCCATCGATGCAAATGATATTTTATCTCTCATATACTGATATGCAGGACTTTATACACAATCTTTAATTACAATGTAAGAATTTTCTAATGAGCTCAAAAGGGGAAAAGAATCCCTTTACACAGGACAGTAATGAAAAGCTTGATGCACGCAACAAGTCTTATCACAACACTCTAGAACGGAGGGTCAGTTTACCTCTATTACCCAGGGTCATTTTAAAACTCAAATCTGGGATGCATATCGTAATATTAGACTTTTCCGACTGCTGCTATAGTACAACAGTGTAACCACACCCGTGCCTTCTCAGCACGGTCTCCAGCGTGCTGAAAATACGAGTCCCACTCTACAAGATGAAGACGCTGAACGTTATCACGATGCTTTCACTTGTTACTTCCTCCTCTAGCAAAAATGCGCTGCAAGGCATTTTCTGTAGCAGCGATCGCGTGAGGCAAGACAGGGCTAAACCTCCTCAACACCCCCCGCTACCCGTCTCAGGGCAGGGTCGTACGGGCGGAGGGGGCTCACAGGGATGCACGGCCCCTCGCGATTCTATCGCGGAGCTTATCATGACTAAGCACGGGGTGCGAGAGGCTGCGAGTGCCGGCCCCACAGTGCGGCTGTGCGAGAGCAGCGGGCGCTGTGCTGCCCGGCACGTACCCTGCCGCAAGGATGAGTCAAGGGCAGGCGGCGCGGCCGCCCCTCGGGGGCTGCGAGGAGCTCCCCCCGCCCCCGGCCCGGCCCCCCCGGCGGCGCTGCCGGCGCATGTGCCCGAGCCGCCATCGGCCTC